>JAJOOR010004106.1:0-48888 GCA_036250505.1 Solanum acaule | reverse complement strand
ACACAATATCAATTCCCATACTATAGACTAGAAGTTAGGTCAACTTACCAATTCTCCAAGCCATGATCACCATGGATCAATCCTCAACAATTCATAATTAATTGACATAGATGGAAATAGGACTCAACAATGTAATTCAATAACATAAACATAATCCAAGTACAATTCTATAAACAAAGGGATCAACCCATAACTTTGCCCATAAGGCCATAATTCTCAACACATCAAATACCAACAATTCAACATGAATAGGTATAGATAATCATAGGAAATATCAATACAATCTAATCTAAACATAATTTCACAAATAGAAATCATATTCACAAAGACCCACATCATAGGCCAATTTTTGAGAATTTGGGGATCATGGGTTCTTCAAGAATTCCTTTGAAAATTATCTTAAAAACCTTAATTCCACATCAATTCGTCAATAGAATGATTTAGAAAGTCATTTGACAAAGGACACATGCTTAGATTGAAAATTGGGAATTTTGGTCTTTGAATCACTTTGGAAAATCTTTGATAGAACTCCTTGAATGAGAGGTTATTTAATAATCAAGAGTTACCATACCTTAATTATTGAAGACCCATGAAATTGAAGAAGAAATCAGTTGAAAACCCATCTTCTAGCTTGAGCTTCATCAAGGTCTTCAATAGAGTTTTTGAGAGAATCTACTTTTGAGAGGGAAGGGTCAATTTGAAGAATGGGGTCTAATTCTAGGTTTTGGGGTTTTAACCAACTTAAAATACCCTAAAATAGGTAGAATAACCGTTTATAATAATTCCCCAAAGTACCCGAACTACCCCTCACTTAGTTGGACCTTTTAAACAAGTCAAACTTGAGTTTTATTTTCGCAGATTTCGTTGAGGATCAAGTTTGCTACGTGGAGGTGTTCCCACAAGTTTCATAAATTAAAATCCAAGACAGTAGAGTCTGCGACATGTCCGCAACGCGGACAAAACTTTTTTCCCTTGGTGGAGCAAGTCTGCGACGCGGACATGCTCCCTCCAAGCACAACTTCAAGCTGCCTTGGCAGCTTGCTTGGCCAAGGTTGGGTTCCTCCTCTGGGTCCCTTAGGGTAGCCCCAGGGAGTCATATTTGAACGTTTTGACCCTAAAATCATTTACTAAGACACTAGGGTCACCTCCACTGATTTTAGACTCCAAACAACACATAAAAACATGAACAACATACTAGAACACACTGACACGTAAAAGACTAGTTTATGAATGTCTTGGTTATCCCTTGATGTTTGGCTTCCAAACTCTTTAAAATTGACTTAAAAGTCTATTCTTCATTATTTTAACTAGTTATTAATGCATAAAACCCATGCGAGACCCTACTTTATCCTACTTCATTTTGAGGGGTGTTACACATGCAATATATGGAAAGCTTTTAAAACAATTTAAAACAACTCAGTGTATTCAAGAGTACAATAACAACTCAATTAATATATAATAATGTATAATATAACTCTGTGGGAGTTTCTCTAACGACAAGCAACACTATGAGCCTACGTGATGATACATCGTCTTGGCCACGCTGCCAGAATTGTTCTATACTTTGCCGTCATATAGGACACCTTAACTAAGTGGATCCACTAGTCTATGCTAAAAATCACTAAGAAATCATCTAAAAAGTATGATCCTTTCTACCCATGATGGCTACATGGTCTATGGAGACGTGAGTTGTCTGAACTCAAACTCATCCCCATATCGGTGCTCAATATTACTCCCAAAATACTCAGATCATATGTTTAAAAGCATAACTTTTTCTTTGATTAGAGATAATTACTCAAAAAATCTTTCTCTTAAAAGAGATGGTACTCAAACTGCTCAAAACTCTTTTGGAAATCTCAGTTTCCTCTCATCTTAAATGTGAAAATATTTACTCTTGGGAATACTTAGTTCCCATGTATCATTTTAAAGAAAATGAACTTTACTCTTACTCTTTACTCAAGTCAAAGCTTCTCTTAAAAAAAGGTTAAAACATTTGTAAAACACTTCTTAAAATATGGTTCATGCCGAATTATGGACGTGAATTACTCAATGCAAGGGTTTCAATAACCATAGATAGAACTCAATACTTGGAACTCAAGAACCTCCATGATACTATTCATTTCAAGAATGCTCAACTCAGAGGGTTTATGCAGAAATTATGAGCATGAACTACTTAACTCAAGGACTCAAGGACTCAAGATACTTCTCATCTCAGGACTGTTCGACTTATAAGGTTCATGCAGAATTATGGGCATGAACAATTCAACTCAAGGACTTCATGGGTGACATGTAATAGTCCCATGATTAGAAATATAATCTCAAAGGGGTTTAGGAACTCAATACTCATGACTTAGAACTTGAAGTTACTACTCCTCTCAAAGGTACTCAACTGATGGAGTTCATGCGGAAGTTATGGGCATGAATGACTCGACTCAAGGGTCAAAATATCAATAAGGAACTCATGTATACGACTCTTCTCATTTTCATACTTACTTACTCAAAACATAACTCAAATCGATGATGGATCTGAAAGGATTCACAATTGAACTCAAAGGCTTCCTTCAACTACACTCTTAACTCTCTCTTGAATATGAATTATGAATTCAAGAGTTATGGTTCATGATATGAAAGATCTCATGATGACAAAGTATACTGATGAATACATTCTCCTCATGCTCATACTCACTTGCTCGAGTCTCGAAACAAGTTACTAGAAGTTGAGGAAGACTCGACAAAAGAACTTAAAGGGACTTTCTTAGAATGTTCAAAAGAATTCTCAAAAACTTAACTCTTAACTCTACCTTGAATTTTATTTATGGATTCAAGGTTGTGATTTGTGATAGGAAAGATCTCCTGGTGTTTAGGAGTGTTTTTAGATAGTGAAACATGAGAAACGATCAAGAAATCACTGTTTGGAAGCAAGTCCGCGATGCGAAGATGCATTTTAATATTTGGTCGTGAATTAACTTTTGAGACAGGGAGGTGATGTTTGTGTAATCAAGACACAACTTCCAATTCAAGTGTCTATGATCGTACAATGGTAATATAACCCAACCGAATGGGTTGGGGTCGAGTCCTAAGGGAGCGGTACCAGAAAATTAATGGTTAAGCGCAAAAAATGCTAAAGTTAACCATAGCGAAAAACATTATCGAGTATAAACATACTAAATCTAGATGAAGCAAGCCTCAATTATCAATGGGGGTTTGTAGTCAAGTAACAACTAAAAAATAGTAAAAATATAAGAAAAACGAGATAGAGAAACGGAATTCTTGAGATGTGATAGGAATATGGGATAGACTAGACTATCGGGTACCTGCTTTTGATAGTAAATTGTTGAACATTTGTGACTAGGCTAGACTATAGTAGGGGTAAATTCTCTCCCGAGCAACTTACCCCGAATCAACTCGGTTTCTCTCGAACATTGAGTTGCCGCTTGAAGCACAGCCTCCGCCTTAGCCAATTCACTCTCTCGAGCTGAATGTGTGCGAGAAGGACTAGGATTCACTCTCTCGAGCTAAACCCATGTCGACCTAATACCATCGGTTATCAATTTAGTTGTCTTAATTTTACGACCTCTCTTTTGAGCAAGCCGAAAACACTAAGATGAAATCGTATTGGCAACTACAATTCCATTAAGTTCATACACAACTACTAAACGAAATGACATTTAAACAACAAATAAACCGTCAATAAGCAAAGACCCAACATATAATCTAACCCATATTCACAAAATTACACCCCAAGAATTGGGGTTTTAGCTAGACATGGAAAAGAGATAAAAATCGACACCAAAAGGTGTTACCATCAAATGGGTACTATAAATATAGTCTTTAAAAACGTCAAGTATGAAGATTCTTGAAGACCAACTTCCAATTTCTTGGAGTTGAAACCCTTTGAATCTTCAAGGCTTAAGAACAATGTCTCCAAAAAATGTAAAAATTGTTCTACTTTAAAACATAGTTCTCCAACAGCCTGATACTAAGCTATAGATTTAAGCTGGTATTTATAGATGTCAAAAAGTGTGCTGCGAAGGATCCACTCGGCGCAGTTAGTCGGATTTGCTGAACTACTCGGCGATCTGCCTTTTGGTCTGGTACCTTACCTTTTAGCTTTTGCTTTCAACATCTTCGCTTTCTGAATCATTAGGCCATATAGTGATGCTTCGCGGAACTTCTTGGAGATTCGACGAGTGCTCCCTTTCCTTGCAGACTTGACCTCTTTCTTCAGGGTTAAGAACACTGGAACATTAGGCGAGGTTGTAGGCCTTTTGGTGACACGCTTAAAGTATTAGGTGATCGTCAGGCTGTCTTTTCTTCCTTCTTTCAGCCACTTTGTCCATATTTGCTCGATAGCGTCCATGCTTTGTCTCTTAACTCAAATACCCAAAACTTAAGGATTTTTATCAGATATAGAGACAAAATATGCATTTGAGGACACTAATTCTATCAAAATATAGCCCTAAATGAGTCAAAATTGTGGACTCATCAACACCCCCAACTTAAACTTTTGCTTGTCCTCAAGCAAACTAGAGTTCAGCTGTTCAAAAAGGGTGTCTCAAGCAGTGCTACACAAGAATCAATCATGAATGCACACAACAAGACTCACTTTACTCATGCAAAGATCAAATGTGCACTCAAAGATTCAAGTTGTGACTCACCATTATCAAAGAATCTCATGCTCACAATACTTGCTTAAAATGAAAGTTCAAGCTCAACAAAAGTGTTGAAATGCCCTCACATAAAGAAAGATTCCATATTCACACAATGGTTCACAGTTTAAAGTTTTGGAATCAAATGCAACACTCACACTCAAAAAGAGGAACACAATGCATAATTTTACCCATAGGTTTGCCCGTATTTTTCTATCGACATTTGTTTCAGCTCACTCAAGATCAAAAAGGTCTTTTCAAGGCTTGTAGTGAGGCTGAGTGCAAAGGTATGGTTATTTAGGCCTAGTGGCTTTCATCCTCATGAAATGTGGTGCTCATAATACTTCCTTTCGAGTGCCTAGGTTGCAGTTGTAAGAGTTGTTGCCGATGAGTTCTAGCTGCCAGAGTCTTCGATAAGAAAGACGTCTTCTTTCATCATTTAATTTAGTGCTCATAAGTCATCCTATTATTCATTTCCCATGGATTGTTTGGGAACCCCATTTCTTTTGTACTTTTCAACTTTATTCCACAACTTTTTTTTTCATTTTTTTTCTTTTTGTCTCTTCTTTTTTTTATATGGAGGGGTTCCATTTTTCTCAACACCATGGGTTAAAGGAGACGTTCCTTGCACTTCTTGACTTTCCCTTTTCTTTTCACCACACCCCCAACTTAGGCTTTTGGCCTAAGTTGGCTATTCAATCAACCACGATTCATGAGGATTAAGGGTAATGGGTCAATAAAGGTCATGTTGTCATCAAGTTTCTTCCAAAGAAAGGTAATGTTCAAGGGGTGTTCAAGAGATGTTCAAACACTCACAAGGTAGGCCACAAAAGAGGTATATGTCATATTGGCTCACACTCTTCGAAGTTGCCTAGGATCATATCAAAAGATAGACTTACTCAGTCGACCGGACCAACGGGGTAAATTCTAGGTGTTGTCATGCATGGTTCATAGTAAGTTTATCACACAAGGCATCGACAGTAAAGCAAAACCAGACTTCACACTTTTGCTAGTGTGCAATGATCATCACAAGATACTCGATTTAATAATTGGCTAGTCACAACGAGATGCAAAGAGTTTACATATTGTCTATGTAACTTCACTTGGCCTCATCATAGCTGCACATTCATGTTTGTCTGATTAAGAACACTATTCAAGTCATCGATATTGATCGGAACCGATTCTCAAATTTGCGAAAGAACATCCATATTCAACACAAAAGGGGTGGCAAAATATTTTGGAAGGCTCAAAATCATTTTGCAATATAAAATATTGAGCCACAAGCTTAAACATCCACAAAAACGCAATATTAACATAATTATAAATTTCAACCCAAATATATAAACAAAACAAATAATCACAAAGGTGGCCTCACCCCACCACAAACAAAAATCAATTGTCCTCAAATGTGAATAAAAGTATCCAAAAGTAAAAGTAAGTAAGACAGATAGGGAGGTAAAGAAAAGATCCTGTCTATGCAGTCTCTCCATCTGTCTAGGCCTTAGTGCTCGGTGTGGTACTCTGAATATGGGCATCAGTACCCGGAGCAACCTCAGGAGGAATAGCAGTGCCAGATCCACTAGGAGCTGTTGTGGACGTCTCAGTCGGCAATGTCTAGATCACCGGCTGCACAACCGTCTCCACAAGATCTGGCAAATCTCTAAATATGCTCTCTTCTCGGCTCCATCTTATCTTATCATCATGTATCGCTATCTTCTCTTTGTCGGTCTCGGCATCCAACTCCTTATTTGCTATGTCATCCCTCTGTACTGCTCCGGTGGTAGCCAAAGGAATCCCCAAGGTCTCAGGAACATCCTCGTCATCTGCACCCTGAATTAATGAAGTGAAGTCGGTAGACTTCAAATAGTCTACATCTTTCCTCAAATCTGCTATTTCAGCTTTCAAAGCCGAAACCTCGAATGTTTTCCCTTGTCTGCTCTCACAAGTACTGACTCTAGTAGACAGATCATCAACAGAGACCCTAAGGGGGGTCAGTGCCACCAGGATAGCACTCTCAATCATCTCTGGGATGGATCTCTCCAATCGAATCGCCCTCACATCCGCTGAATAGGCCAAATTCCCCCTATTCAGGATCATGGCCTGAGTAATCCTGACAGGTTGGGAGGAGGAGGAAGCACCTGGGACCTGTGAATAAGAGGAAGAAGTAGGTGTACCTAAAGGCCCAGAAGCCGGAGTAGGCGAAGATGCCTTTGCAGGTAACGAATTAACGTCAACATCCAGAGAAATATCTGTTGGAACTGCTCTCCTCTCATTAGCCTCCTCTTGTATGTATTCGGTCTCAATACGCCGAATGTCAGTGGAGGATGAAGGGGTGACCTCAATATCCCTCGTAGTGTCCCGAGGTACTCCAGCACGCCGGAACAAATCAGTGATCAAGACCGGGAATGGCAGAGAAGTCTGCTTCTGTTTGGCTATCATGGCCATCTCCTGTGAAACTAGCAGTCCCAAATCGATGCGTCTCCTAGACATGATAGAGCCAAGGCAAGCTATTTTCGGATGGCGCAAAATGGACTCGTTTTGGGATGGCATTATGGTGTTGCTGATAAAGCCAAACCAGAACCTAGCAACAATGCTCAGGTCCGTCTTCTCAATAGGAGCTCCTACATCTATCCACCTTGGTGTGGTGTTAGAAATTAGAGGAGCCAACAAACCCTTCAAGTCATCTAGGGACTGAGCAATAGGAAAACCCTCGTAAGGAAGTGCAGAGTGCATCGGTCTATTCAAAATAGTGTTAATATATTCACTGCCGCACCCAACTTCTTTGCCTCTGACCATGACCCACTTCACTGGTCTGAATTCGCTTGCCTTCTTCTTTCTTTTGTGCACCGACTCCCCATAAGTTGTATAGAATTCCCGAACCCAAGAAGGAATGTAAGGGCCTCGGGGCCTGGTGAATTGCTCAAACTCATGGTAGTGGATGGTGTCCCTGACACCAGGGTACTTACCCTCCAGGTCCTCTGTAGATAACAACTTATCCTCTAGGATGGTCAGTACCCCATCACCTTTCAATCTATTTAGCAGTCTAGGTGGAGGAGCGATAGGGAGTGCAGGGATCACTGGAGGTGCCTGAGCTCGCACTGAACATGTTTCAGGATGGGTGGCAGCTGAGGGAACTCTGGTGGGCGAGGATTGAGATCTAGCCTGGTGTCTATTCCTTTGGTGAATCAGAAGCTCCTCATCTTCCGGTTATGAAAAATCAGCCCGGGTGTCAACAACTACTTTCCTAACTATGTGCTTCTTTCTTTTGCCTTTGTCTTCCGCTGGGAGTTCTTGCCTTCTCTTCTGTGGGAGATTTGATCCCCCTTCATTTATATTAATGCCCTGTGCTATTTTCTTGGGTGGCATGGCTATATTTGTACGTACCATATCTGCAAAAGATCAGGAGAGATTATGAGAAAATCAAACTTAAGCACAGAAAATCTATTGCAAATAGACTCGCTGATCCAGTCGGTGAGTGGCCGAACCTCTTTGGCGAACTAGATCGGTCTCGCCAAAGGGATTGGCTAAAAAATTATTGCAATTATAACTATGCCTAAAACAATTATTTTTAAATTTGGTCATAGTTTAGGTGGTTATGAATTTTTTATCTCTGGTGTACTTGAAACTTGATGATTCCATTTAAAATCGTTTAAATTGATTTTAGGTAGTTTGTTGGATTAAAATCTGATTTTGAATAAGATAAGATCATTCTTTATGTCAGTTATGTTCAAGTTAAATTTGGGATTTGATTACACATGTTGTTTTAACGTAAATTGATATGTGATAAGAATGTAGGTCATGTTGTTTTAATCCTAAAGATGCTTAAATCACTTGAATTTGAATTTGGTCATAGCTTTGGAATTAAAGATTCTTTATAGGCTCCAATTGACCAGAAATTTGGTAAGTTCATTGATAACGACCTAGTAAGAAGTACTCATGGCTATGTGATTATGTTTCTTTGAGGTTGTTAAAATTATTTTAAAGTTGTTCTTTGAAATTAAAATGTGATACAGTATGAATGACATCCTTTATATTGGTTTTATTTATGTTATATGTGGTACATAATTAGACGTGATAAGTTAACATGAGTTGATATATAGTAAGGATATAGATCTGATTATTTTTCCTTAAATCGTTTGACTCTGAATTTGATCATAGCTTTGGAGATAAATATTAATTTTGAACGCTGATTGATCTGAAATTCGGTAGGTACATCAGAAACGATTAAATTTAAAATACTATTGTTATGCAGTGATTTGGTAATTTGAGGTCATTCAGATGAAGTTTTTAGATAATTTTTGTATCTTGAATAATTAATTTTACCTAAAATTACTCAACTATGATATAGTATTGATAAAGTTTGTTCTCTATGGTCTTCATGACTAAATTTTAGTGAAGTATTAAGTTCATGTGTTGGATTAGACCTTCCTCCATATCAAATAAGATTAATAAAAGTCATTAAAGTTTAATCTCTAGTTTTGATTATCTATATTGACTCTTCTAAACTGAGTAATATTTGATTGGATCAATGAATCTAGGGATAATGATATTCACTTGACTTAAATTAACATATACTCTCCATCTAAGTTAGCTTTTGTTCTAAATTTGTTAAAGTGAATATCTGACACCACATATGTATGTTGCATGAGTAGTAATTTTTTCATCAAAATTTATTGTTCAAGATGGATGGATATCTATGAGGTGTGTTTTGAATTTTTTTTGTATTCAATGCATTTTTAAATATGCTGATTTTGGAAAATACTATTCAGATAAAGTAAATAGTTTTTAGAATTTTGTTCTTTGTTCTAATTGATTTGTGTATCTATTTCACAAATGATGATATGTGTCATTTCGAATGGAAAAATTTTAAACTCTATCTTGACTGTACAATGTTTTCAAGCAAATTGATCATAGTTTTGGAATTCAAAAAGAAAAGAGGACTCTGATTGATCTTAAATTTGGTAGATTCATTAGAACGACCTAGTAAGAATTTTTCCGGATCGTTATATGAGTTTTTGGTCATATTTGGTTTTAGGGGTCTCTCCCATGATTACCAAGATTAAATAGTAGTGAAGTATTAGTTTTATGTGCTGTCTTAGACCTTACTCCCTAGCGGATGAAATTAATACAAGTCGCTATGTATTTAATCGTCTAGTTTTGATAGTCTGTATTGACTCTCCCAAATTGAGTAATATATGATTGGATCAATGTAACTAGATGATTTTCACTTGACTTAAACTAACAGTAGACTCTCTATCTGAGTTAGGTCTGTATAAGTTTATGGAGTGAATAATCGGTCATTGTACATGTGTATTGCATGAGTAGTTCTCCAATGCCATCGATTGGCTATTCGAGATTCATGAATATATATATGTATAAAATGAGCCATGAATTTTATTATCTAAGATTATTCGAAATATTATGATCTATTTAATGTATTATATCTCACATTCTCAATAGACTTTATGCACCCACTAGTACTACTTAAGCTTCTCTTTTGGTAGAGATAAGATATTAATTCAAAGAATGCATTGTACATGTACCTTATGTTAGAAGGAATTATTTTCAGTTTCTAACTAGATAAGAGATGAGTATTTAATATATTTGTTTGTAACTTCCCTATAATTGAGTTTAATGAATGTTTTATTTCTTGTGGTATATTGATGCATGATTCTTTTATTAGTATTATCTCTCATGAATTGAATTATATTAATCTATCTCATAAGGGAAAATATCTTTTTAAATTGAATGAAACTTATCTCTACATTAGCGTCTAAGTCATTTATTCTGAATAGAATTTCGAGGTTAGTTAATGGATGGACATGACAGTTCATTGAAAGTGAAGTCACTACCAACATGTAAGTCTTGTTTAGAAGGAAAAATGACTAAGAGACCTTTCCTCTTAAAAAGGAAATAGAGGTAGTGATAAGTTATAATTAATCTATTCTGATTTGTGTGGTAAATGAGCATTGGGGCAAGAGGTGAATTTGAGTATTCTGAGTTTTCAAGAAGGTTACTCATGATATTAATGTATCTTTTGATGTTTTGTAAGTCTAGATGTCTTCACAAACTCAAAATATTTAAGACAAATGAAAATAGCATCATGAAAAATATATAAAGTCACTGCAATCTAATTGTAGTGACGTAAACCTCTCTGTAGAGCTCATGAGTCACTTATCTTATAGAATAATTGCATTTCAATTGTCTACACCAGACACTCTATAAGAGATTGGTGTAGAAGAGAAAAGAAGTAGACTCTTATGAAGATGATAAGATTAATTATTTACTTATTATTAGCTATTTGTTTCTTTTGGGATAGGTTCTAATAACTACATATCACATTCTGAATTCAATTTCTTTCAAATTAATACCTTGAACAACTATAGGCCTAGGTTGATTTGACATAAGTCTAATTTGTGACATGTTCAGATATAGGATTGTCCAGCACATGTGCTGAGGGAGAGAAAAATAAAATTGGAATTAAGAACAAAATGTGTGTGTTAATTGTTATCCTAAAGAATGAAAGAAGGTTTATTATAATGTGAATTTGTTAACACAACTGTCTGATTTCTACAGAAGGATCATTTAATAAACCATGTTCCTAGAATTAAACTAGTTTTACAGGAATTGAAATGAGTCAATTATAAATTCGGATGCTCATGAACATCTAATCGGTATGTCAGAATTGTCATTTCAATGCATTTAAGTAGTTAGAGAAACGTTACTAGACATAAGAAAACTACTACCTCTAAGTAGTGGGAGTGATTTTGAGCAAATGAACACTACATGAAAAGTTTTTAATATTTCAATATCGAAAGATTTTGAAGAAAATATTAAGACTCAAGAACATGAAAGTGTGATTATAAAAGTACTTAGTCATAGTGGGAGAATCATAATGAAGATTGATTTGTTTTGTATACTTAAGAGGACTTTCATGATAGAACTCCTGAAGAACTCCAGAAAAGAAGTATACTTTTGGAGGGTTTCATGATAAGGTCTCTCAAGATCTTGTACAAAATCGATTTGTTACGACGAAACACTGCTAGACAAAATTGCATGAGAAAATAACTTGGTAAATCTCTATCAATAAGAAATAAATGAATGTCTGTGAAAGTTGTAAATGCATAGTTAATAGTCTAAGTGGGAGATTGTTAGGGTATATACAATTAATAATGTGTTTAGACATAGTATTCTAACAATTTTCAAGATGAAATATCTAAGCGGGAGATTGTTAGGGTATATACTATTAACATGCATTTAGATATAGTACATTATAACAATCGTGATGGTACATTATAACAATCGTGATCGTAAAAGTCTAAGTGAGAGATTGTTGGGATTGATACTACTAACCATATGTTTAGATATAATTTTACTGTAGAATAAATATTTATTCAGTTTTAATAGATCATATATTCGTTTATGGTGTCTGCTTACTTATATAATAGATGATTTAGTGTATAGAATTTTAGTTTAAACACAGAGGATTAAATCATCTGTTCTTATAAGTATAAAGTTTTTTGTTCACAATCTAGAATGGAAATTGGACATGTCATCGGTACGATTGTAGAACAAGATTATATATAATTTATCTTGATTATTGGAATGGTATAGTTCCAACTTCTTGTGCTAGTGCATTTTGTATGTATTGACCGGGACCAAGTAGAGATTGTTGTTTTAGACTGACTGACAAAAGCATATTCTCTAAACTATTAAATGTACTTTTATTCTTAATCCTGATATAACTATTATGATCTGTATATATTAATTATCGTTTTGATTTATTAAAAGGTGAGATTCTGAGATGGGTCAATATGCCTGGTTGATTGGATGATAATAATATATATTGGTGAAATAATAAGTTAGTTGATGGAATCCATGTCTCATTATAGAGATTGATTGATATGCCTTTCTGAGAAACTTATAAGTTTTCATCCTACCAAACCTTGCAAGTGGATTTATGAATCCGACACATGAAATAAGTAAAGTAGTGCTCTAAAGGAAATTAATCATGGAATTAAATTCATCAGTAATTTAATTTATTGGGGAATTTTGAAATATAAATAGAGGAGTGCAATTACAAACTTCTTGTGGAATGATTTGTAATTTATTATGGTAAGAATATTTCAAATTAATTATTCAGAATTATTTCCATAATAGGAAGCCTCAATAATCAATTATGTGGTCTCTACAGTGCCCATATTTAACTAGAACTTAGAATCCTATTTTCTAGTAGAATAAGGAAAAGTAGCATGCAAAATTGTTCAAGAAAGATTAGAAACGTGCATTTCTTCTTCTTGAAGAAAAAATATTTGTATTTTCTTCTCCTTTTTTTTGGACCAGGAAGAAATCTCTATAAGTAGGGATTTTCCTAATCTAGAAAGACAATTAAGTTTTATGTTCGATACTTTCCCACCCAAGTATTAAGAGAGTTCGGATGTGAACTTGGGATCACTGTAGAAGACCATAGCTGTTGTCTATCTTGTGGATTCTCTTGAAGGTCTGTCTAACTTGGAGATTCACTTGAAGGTATCTACTCACGCTTCAAAAGGTATTTATCGAATTAAATTTCAGCAATTTTATGTGTTGTAGCATAACGGTATTGGTTATTCATATAAGCAGTAAAGCTTCTGATATGCTTCCGTTGTACATATAGTTTTCCAACACAAGTCTCTATTATATAGATGTATGGAGTATGTATAAATGTATGCCTAAGTGTGCAAGTCTAGTGAGAATAACAAGAAGAAAATAGATATAGTAGGCGTTAGATTATAAATTTCAAATGTTTTATTAAAAAAATTATTATCTTAAAATTGTAAATGAAATTGTATTTGCTTATCTTTTTGCAAAGAAAAGTCAAGAACACTTTATTTGAGACGGAACTCGAAAACAAGTTTTGGCTATGATGAGTCCACGATTTGGACTCAAATAGGGCTTTATTTTAATAGATTTAGTGTCCTCAAATGCATATTTTGTGCTAATAACTGATGTAAATCCTTGATTTTCATGTATTTGGATTGAGTAACAAAGCATGGACACTAATAAGCAAAAAGGAACATGCCAGCAGAAGGAACGAAGAAAAGAAGGCCTGAGGATTGCCTAACCCATTGGGCGAGTCGCCGAATGGCTATGGCCTCCCCTAAATTTCCGGTGTGCCAAACCCTGAAGGAGAAAATCAAGTCGGCGATAGAAAGGAGTAATCGGCGAGTTGCCGAACGGTTCTGCGATGCAGTACTATATTGCCCAAAGTTACAGAACTTGAAGATGTTGAATGCCAAAACAAAAAGGTGATGGAATTGACCAAAGGGCGGATCGCCGAGTGGATTGACAATCCCAACTTATTGCACCGAATGGTCCTTCACAACACATTTTTGGCGACTATAAATACATTTTTAAATTCTTAGTTTAGTATCAAGTTTTTATTATAGAATCATAATTATCAGTCGTTTAGTAGAGAGCTTAGAACTATGTTTGGAGACAATATTTCCTTAGTTTTGAAGATTGAAGATTTCCATTTCTAAGAAATTGGAAGTGGGTGTTGAAGATTCTTCATCTTAGACCTTTGTACAAATGAAATTAATATTACCCAGTTGATGGAAACACAATTTGGTAACGATTTTTATCTTTTTATGATGTCTAGCTAAAACCCCAATTCTTGGGGTGTGATTAAGTGATTATGGGTTGATTTAGCTACTGGGTATTGTTAATTGATAGTGTAAATGCTGTTTAAAAGTGATTTCATTCAGTAATTGTGGCTTAATCTAAAGGGTTGTAGTTGCAAATGCAACTCTACCTTTGCATTTTTGGCTTGCGAGAGAGAGGTTTTAAAACCAAGATTACTGATTTGATGGTCTGTGGGTATTATGTTGTCATGGGTTCAGCTCGAGAGAGTGAATCCTAAACCCTTTTCCACACATTCAGCTCGAGAGAGTGAATTTTAAACCATTTTCCACACATTCAACTCGAGAGAGTGAATGGACTAAAGCGTAGGTTGTTCTTAATTGTTGCTTATTGGTGTTTGAGAGAAACCAATTTGATTCGGGGTAAATTGTTTGAGAGAAAGTTTATCCCCACTAAAGTCTAGCTTATTCACTGATTTCAGCTATTTACTATCAATTGCAATCACCCAATTGTCTACCTTAGTCCATAATCCAATCACATCCCAAGAACCTGTCTCTATACTTGTTATTTTCATGTTATTTGTTGTTGTAGTTGATAGTTGAAACCAAAATCCCTTGTTATTTAACACTTGTGTCACCCCAAACTTGAACCATGCTTTTATTCGTAAATATTTTTACCTATGATTGACTTGAACATATTCATGCTTTTCTATTGATTCTCAAATACGTACCACTCCCTGTGGGATTCGACCTCAACTAACTTAGTTGGGTTATATTATTGACTAACGATCGTTGGCACTTAGTATTGGATGAAGTGTCCTGATACGTGAAATCAGGCTACTTTTTGGTTGAAATTTCATTATAAAAACTAAACAAACAATATTTAATTTTTCAAAAAAGAGAAAAGACTTCTCATGCGGTAACATATTCTAAATTTTTTAATTCATTTTCTAAATTTAATTTAATAGCAAGTTTCGTCTTATTTCAATAAAAAAACAAAAAAATATTGACCAAGGCTTGTCTATTTTTTGTCGTTGAAAAATTGGCGTATCATGTGCAGCCATACCCACAAAAATGAAACATTATTCGCGTGAGAGACAATGTTTTATGAGGAACTCAACAATAGTAATTCCATAAAGGAGATTGAACCTTCAAAGAGAGCTATAAAATAAACTCTCAATACAAATTATGAAATTTACTACAAAAATCCTTTTAGGGGAGAAAAAGTCATCAGGCAACAACACTTTTATTTATTTACTTTGGATTTCATATGTCCCTTAAGAAATAATAATTGATATGAGTATTTTACTATAATATTTATATTAATTGATGTTTATTATTATGTCGGAGAAAATAATTTGGGGAATAAGCGACAAATGTTTGTTGGGTTTCAAAGGTGTGAACATGAAATGAAGAGTTGTGACTTTGCCAAAGCGTTCTAACCTTTATGAAAGGTTGTTTCTTTTCTAAAGGGTTACATTGTGACCGTTTGAAAGGTTGTGCATTTTTCAAAGGGTTGTGACGTTTCTGAAAGGTTGTCTTTTTTCCAAAGAGTTGTGACCTTTACCCTTTGTTGGCTATAAATAGAGAAACTCTCTCTCATTTTTGTGCATCGAACTGTTCCCTTCTCTTTCATACAATTCTTACAAAACAAAATCGATCGATCGTGTCTCTGTGTGTGATTCGTTGTTGTCATTTTGAGTTCGTTGAAATTATCGAAGTTTGAGGTTCCACTACTTCTTTAATGGTTAATCCGCTTTATCTTGGGAGAAATTAATGTAACATCCCTCCTTAGAAAGAACTAGAATTAGAGAGAATCATTTTTTGAAAGAGTAAATTTGGAAATTTTGGCAAGATATGCTAAGAATAAGTTTTGGGTCAATTTCAAACGACCATAACTTTTAGTACATGATGAGTTAGGTGGGCTATAAGATATCAAAGGAAAGGTCCTGGAATGCTCTTTCCAACGCCACCAAGTTTGCTAATTTTTGAGCTTGTATAAGGGAGATATGCCTGTTTGAAGTCAGGCTGTTCGGTTAAGGAAATTACCCGGATTTAAGAAGGGTATTTTGGTCTTTTCCTTACCCAATAAAATTATTTAATTTTTAGTAATTAATTAGGGGTCTAAACTTATTTGGTTCAGTTTACGCAATCAAAATTTAAGCCTAGGGTTTGAGAATAGTTCAAGAAGTGGAGAAAAGGAGAAAAGTCAAGGCGTTCTTGGAGATTTCTTGCGGAATCGAAGGTCGTTTCGCCAAGGGTTCATCCCTAAAGAGGTATGTGAGTTCACATAGAATTTGGGTTCGTTCATCCATGCACCAATCATGTTAATTTCAGCATAAAATTCGTTCTAGAAAGTTGAAGGTTTGATGTTCTTGAATTGTGTTATTGAAATTAGTTTTAGTTCTTGAGTTAGGATGGAATTGATGAATTCTTGAGGAAATCATGTTGATCTTTAGAGTAATTTGAGTAGATTCTTGTGTACATGTATTAACTATCCAAATCTAAAGATAAATTGAGAACAAAAATCGAATCTAGTCAAGTTAAGATTAGAAAACGAGCTGAAAAATTCGTCGGAACAACCTGGGGAGGGGTTGGTGCTGCTGATTAACGTTTCAAGGACACTTCATCCAATTCTAAGTGTCAACGATCGCTAGTCTGTATAAAATCCTACTAAATGAGTTCGGGGTCGAATCTCACAGGGAGCGGTACGTGTTTAAGATTCAATAGGAAAGTGTGAACAAAGTCAAATCAGTCATAGGAATAGAAATTATCGAATAAAGACATCATTCAAATCAAGGGGTGACACGAATGTCAAATGGGGGTTTTGGTTTGAAATTATCAACTACAAACAGTGGAAATAATATGAAATAACAATAATGAGACGAGTTCTTGGAATGCGATTCGATTATAGGCGAATATAGGCATATGGCTAATTGCAACTATTAGAAAATAGCTAAATATTAGTGAGTCAGCTAGACTATAGAGGAGGTAAATTTTCTCTCGAACAATTTAACCCGAATCAAGTCAATTTATCTCTAACATCAACAAGCAGGCAAAATAAGAACATCCCACACCTTAGTCCATTCACTCACTTGAGCTGAATGTGTGGGATTGGGTTTAAGATTCACCCTCTCGAGCTGAATCCATGACAACACAATAACCACAAACCATCAATCAATAATCTTACTTTTAAAACCACTTTGTTGAGCTAGCCAAAAACAAAGGGTAGAACTGCATTTGCAACTACAATTCTTAAATTAAAACACAATTAATGATTGAACTCACTTCTAAATAGCATTTAAACTAACAATAAGCAATACCTATAAACTGAATCAACCCATAATCACATAATCAAACCCCAAGAATTGGGTTTTAGCTAGACATCATAAAAAGATAAAAATCGTTACCAAATTGAGTTTCCATCAACTAGGTAACATTAATTTCGTCCTTACAATTGTCCAATTCGAAGAACCTCAAAAACCCACTTCCAATTTTTCAAAAGTGAAAAATTTCAATTCTTCAAAGCTAAAGGGAAAACTAGAGAAAACTTGTCTCATAGTTCAAAACATAATAATGGACTCAAATATTATGATATCAGATAAACTAAATGTTGAAAAATGTATTTATAGTCGCAAAAAATGTGCTGCGAAGAGTCACTCGGCGAAGTAAGTCAGGCTCACCGAACCACTTGGCGAGCCGCCCTTTAGTCATTTCCATCACCCTTCTACCTTGGCATTCAACAACCTCAAGGTCTGTAACTTTGGGCGATCTAACTCTGCATCGCAGAACCACTCGGCAATCTGCAGACTGGTCATTTCTCTCGCCAACTTGGTTTTTTCATTCAGGGCTTGGCACACTGGAACTTTCGGCGGTCAAGTAGCATTCAGCGACTCGCCATTTGGACTTGGCGATCCTTGCCTTTCTTCATTCTTTCAGCTTGTTTTGTTCCTTTTTGCAAATTAGTGTCCTTGCTTTGTTCCTCAATCCATAAACCTGGAAATCAAGGGTTTTACATTAGTTATTGGCACAAATAAGCATTTGAGGACACCAAATATATATAAATAAGGACCTAAATGAGTCAGAATCTCAGACTCATCAGTTGCGCGCCCCAGATGCGCCAGAGGGACTGGAGCTGCACTCCAGCAGTGCGCCATTTTAGGGTCTCTGAACTTTAGTGGTTGGCGGCCCGTGCCAGTAGTGCGCCCGGGATGTCTGCCGCCACCTGTTTTTCTAGCCCGTTTGAGTCCTTCTAAAGTGTACTAACACTTCCTATTGCTTCTAACTACTCTATATGACTTCTAAAAATCTAGAAATCATCCTTAAACATGAATCATAACCTTGAATCCATAAATTCAAATTCAAGGTAGAGCTAAGAGTCAATTCTTAAGAGTTCTTCGAGTCTTTTCGAAAAGTATTTTACAATTGTTTTAAACTTATTTTAAGACTTGAGCATTGAGTTAAGTAAAAGTAAGAGTGAAGTTCATTTCCTTAAAAAAGATATATGCGAACTAAGTATTCCCGAAGAGTAAATGTTTTTACATTTAAGATGAGAGGAAACCCCGATTTCTGAATGAGTTTTCACGAGTAGTTTTGAGTTCCATCTCTTTTAAGAGATATTTTGAATAATTATCTCAAACCACAGAGAAAGATTTATTTGTTTCAACATATGAGCTAGTTACATTTTGGGAATAACATTGAGGAATGATATGGGGACGAGTTTAGATAACTAAAGTCTCCATAAACCATGTAGCCAACGTGGGTAGAAAGGGTCATACTTTTTAGATGATTCCTTAATGCTTTTAAGGATAGCTTAGTGGATCAACTTAGTTGAGGCGTTCTATATCCCGAAAAGGTATAGGACAATTCTGGCTACATGGGTGAGAAGCTATATCATCACATGGCTCAAAGTGATGGTTGTCGGTTAGATAATCTCACAAACAATTTACTTTTGTATTTTTATATACAACTGAGATATTATTGTACTTCCAATACTCTAAGATGTTATCTACTATTTTAAATACTTTATATAAACTCCATCTATATTGTGTTTTATTCATGCATTGAGTTGAGTATCTATGCGTTGAGTAGAGACGAGGTAAGTGTTTTTTTTTTTCAGATTTCAATTCAAGCTTATGTCTTGTTTAAATTTCCCCTCACATGTTCATTCATTATTTGTACTGACGCCATTTGGCTTGCATCTTTTACGATGCAGATACAGGTAACCAGGATCAGCATCCAACACTTCGTTGATTCAGTTGAGCTTGGGAGTCATTTTGGTGAGTCTCCTTTCTTTTTGGAGCATCCCTTTTATTATGCTTTGTCATTTCAGTTGTTAGGATGATCGGAGGTCTTGTCCCGACATCCCACATATTATTAGAGGCTTCATAGATATTCAGACATTATCAGCTCATTAGTCTTGGTCATTTCAGTTGTTTTGTTATAAGACTTGAGTTGCCTCATTGGCCAGTTGAATGTTTCGTTTACAACATTCTAATTTTATTTCATGAGTTTATTTTATTGAGTAAATTCGTCCATTGAGTAGTGAGCCTGGCCAAGGGTTCGCTTGGGGCCAACAATGGTTCTTGAGTGTTAGTTGCGCCCAAGGTATAGGCACTGGGCATGACAAAATTGGTATCAAAGTCCAGAGTTCAAGAGTCTTAGGGAGTATATGAAGCCATATCTATAGAGTCCTAATTATTGGTGTGAAGTGCACCACATCTATAATTAGGAGGCTACAACATTAAGGAACTATATCACTTCTTTCATACTCCTTTCATGCGATAGAGTTCATCTCTATAAACAGTTTCTTTCTAACTCGTGCTTGCACGTATCTATCAGATCATGCCTCCACGAAGAGCTGTAAGAGGTCGTCCTGCTAGAAGGAATGTTGAGGATCAAGGGGTACTCAACGCCCCAAAAGTGCAACCCCAATGAGAGGTCACTAATGCTAAATTTTAGGAAGCTATTCGGATGTTAAGTCAAGCTGTGACTGACCAAGTTGGGCAACAAAGAGGGGTTCAGGATGTGGCTCATATGTCCAGAATCTGTGAGTTCTTAAGGATGAATCCTCCAAGATTAACTGGTTCAAGTGTCTTTGAGGATATAGAAAACTTTGTTGAAGAGCTTTAGAATGTTTTTGAGATTATTTACTGATGCTGAGAGAGTAGAGCTAGCTGAATAGAAACTGAAAGGTGTCGCTAGAATCTTGTTTGATCAATGGAAGAAGAATATCGCTGAAGGTGTATCACTTGTGAGTTGGGCTATGTTTGAGGAAGCTTTGTTGGGGCGTTTCTTTCCCCGGGAACCACGTGAAGTGAAGGTACAAGAATTCCTTACTCTTAAGCAGGAATCTATGAGCATGCATCAGTACAACCTTAAGTTCACCAACTTTCTTGTTATGTTTCAGAGATCGTTGCTGGCATGAGGACCATGATGAGTTTGTTCGTTGATGGGTTGTCTTATCTGTCAAGCAAAAAGGGAAAGGCAGCTATGTTGATCTGAGATATGGACATAGCAAGGCTGATGATCCATGTGCAGCAGGTTGAGGAGGATAAGATGAGGGATAGAGAAGAGTTTAGAAACAAAAAGGCTAAGACATCAGGGAGTGATTTCGGACAGTAGAAGAGTAAGGCGAACCGGTCATTTTTCCAATATAAGCAAAAGGGACCTGCTCTATCCTCTGCTAGTGCACATGCACTAAGGAACATTGTGAGTTCAATAATAAGAATTCATAAAATTTTAGAGCTAAACCTGCACAGTCTCTAGGTAGTGCAACACAATGAGGTGATTGGGATCCTACATGTGCTAAGTGTTTTAGGAACCACCCAGGAACATGTCGTGTTGGCTCCACTAGTTGCTTCAAGTGTGGTCAAGAGGGTCACTTCATGAAGGAGTTCCCTAAGAACAGGCAGCGCAGTCTAAATAGTGGCAATAGAGCCCAATCTTCTTTAGTTGCTCCACCAGACAGAGTTGCACCTAGAGGAGCTACTTCGGGGATGGACGGAGGGGAAAACTGTTTATATTCTATCACGAGTTGCCAAGAGCAAGAGAATTTGCCATATGTTGTCGCTGGTATGATCAAAGTCTTTACTTTTGATGTTTATACTTTGCTAGATCCATGAGTGAGTCTATCTTTTGTGACTCCTTATATTTCCATTAATTTTGATATTCTTCCTCAACAACTTCTTTAGACCTTTCGTGTTTCTACACCTGTTGGTGAGTTTATTCTAGATGAGAGAGTTTATCGTGGTTGTACCATTTATGTCAATCACAAGAAAACCATGGCTGACTTAGTTGAGTTAGATATGGTAGATTTTGATGTCATTCTAGGTATGGACTAGTTTCATGCCTGTTATTCCCCAGTCGATTGTAGAACTTGAGTTGTTAAGTTTCAGTTTCCTAATGAGCTAGTTATTGAGTGGAGGAGTAGTTCAGCACTGCCTAAGGGTCGTTTTATTTCATACCTTAAGGCAAGAAAGTTAGTTTCTAAGGGTTGTGTCTATTACTTAATCCGACTTAATGACTCTAGTGATGAGACACCTCTTATTTAGTTAGTTCCAGTTGTGAGTGAGTTCGAGATATCTTTCTAGATGATCTTCCCAGAGTCCCTCCAGAAAGAGAAATAGACTCCGGTATAGATATTCTTCCTGATACTCATCTTATCTCTGTTCTGCCATATAGAATGGCTCCAACTGAGTTAAAAGAGTTAAAAGAACAGTTGAAAGATCTTCTTGAGAAATGTTTCATTCGACCAAGTGTCTTACCTTAGGGCGCCCCAGTATTATTTGTGAGAAAGAAAGATGGTTCTCCTAGAATGTGTATATATTACCATCATTTGAACAAGGTTACAATCAAGAATAGGTATCCTCTTCCAAGAATCGATGATATTTTTTATCAACTTCAGGGTGCCACTTGTTTTTCTAAGAAAGACCTCAGATCTGGCTATCATCAGTTGAGAGTAAGAGAAAGTTATATTCCTAAGACAACTTTTAGGACCCATTATGCTCAGTATGAGTTCTTACTAATGTCCTTTGGTTTGACTAATGCTCCCGCAGAATTCATGGACCTTATGAACAGAGTATTCAAGCCTTATTTAGATATGTTTGTTATCGTATTATCGATGAAATTTTAATGTATTCGAGGAATGAGGAAAATCATGCTAGTCATCTCAGAATAATTCTCCAAACTCTCAAGTATAAGGGGTTATATGCTAAGTTTTCTAAGTGTGAATTTTGGCTTGAGTCTGTGGCATTCTTAGGACATATTGTTTCCAGTGATGGAATTTGAGTTCACACCCAAAAGATAGAGGCAGTGCAGAACTGGCCTAGGCCCACGTCTCCAACTGACATTAGGAGTTTTTTGGGATTGGTTGGCTATTATAGAAGGTTCATCGAGGGGTTCTCATCTATTTCATCTCCTTTGACCAAGTTGAATCAGAAAATAGTTCAGTTTCAATGGTCTAAAGCTTGTGAGAAAAGCTTTTATGAATTGAAAAAGTGGTTGACTACTGCCCAAGTATTGACCTTACCAGAAGCTACACAATATTTTGTTGTATATTGTGATGCGTCCAGAGTCGGATTGGGTTGTGTGTTAATGCAAAATGGAAAGGTTATAGATTATGCCTCCAGACAACTTAAGATTCACGAGAAGAATTACCCAACCCATGATCTACAGTGGTTGCGGTAGTATTCACTTTGAAAATATGGAGTCACTATCTTAAGATGTGTTCACTGATCATAAGAGCCTTCAGTATGTGTTTAGTCAGAAAGAGTTTAATCTCAAACAGAAGCGGTGGTTGGACTTACTCAAGGATTATGACATAAGTATTCTCTATCACCCAAGTAAGGCTAATGTTGTTGTTGATGCCTTGAGCAAATTATCTATGGGTAGTACTGCCCATGTTAAGGAAGACAAAAAAGAGTTAGCTAAGGATGTGCACAGACTTGCGCAATTGGGAGTTTGTTTAACGGATTCCAATAAAAGAGGAGCGGTGGTGATGAATAGGGCTAAATCATCATTAGTGTCCGAAGTGAAAGAGAAACAAGACCAAGATCCTATTTTGCTTTAGTTGAAGGCAAATGTTCATAAGCAAAAAATGATGGTTTTTGAACAAGGGGGGGATGGTTTATTGAGGTATCAACGTAGATTGTATGTGCCAAGGGTGGATGAACTTCAAGAGAGGATCATGGAGGAAACTCATAGTTCCAGATATTCTATCCATTCGGATTCCACAAGATGTATCATGACTTGAGTGAAGTCTATTGGTGGAGTGGTTTGAAGAAGGGCATTGCAGAGTTCGTTGCTAAGTGTCTGCATTGCCAACAAGTTAAGGTAGAGCACTAGAGGCCCAATGGTATGGCTCAGAATATAGAGATTCCAGAATGGAAGTGGGAGATGATCAATATGAACTTTAATATTGGTTTGCCGCGGTCTCGCAGACAGCATGATTCCATTTGGGTGATTGTAGATCGAATGTCTAAATCAGCCTACTTTTTGCCAGTAAATACTACACATTCAACAAAAGATTATGCTAAGTTATATATTCAAGAGGTAGTCAGACTTCATGGAGTTCCGATGTCCATTATTTCGGATAGAGGTGCACAATTTTGGAAGTCATTCCAGAAAGGTTTGGGTTCAAAGGTGAACTTGAGTACTTCTTTTCATCCTCAGACTGATGGTCGAGCATCGTGCACTATATAGACTTTAGAAGATATGTTTAGGGATTGTGTGATTGATTCCAAAGGTAATTGGGATGATCACCTACCTCTCATAGAGTTCGCTTATAACAATAGTTACCACTCTAGCATCCAAATTGCTCCATATAAGGCTCTTTATGGGAGAAGATGCAGATCTCCTATTGGATGGTTTGAGGTTGGTGAAGCTGGGTTGATAGGACCAGAATTAGTTCATCAAGCTATGGAGAAGGTGGAGGTTATTCGAGAGAGATTGAAAACAACGCAGAGTCGCCAGAAATTCTACACAGATGATAGGAGAAGAGACTTAGAGTTTGAAGTAGATGATTGAGTTTATTTGAAGGTTTCACCCATGAAGGTTGTTATGAGATTTGGCAAGAAGAGGAAACTTAGTCCCCGTTATATTGGTCCTTATAGAATATTGATGAGTCAGAGATTTAGACTCATTTTGGGCTTTGTTTTGATAGATTTAGTATCCTCAAATGCCTAATTTATGCTATAAACTGATATTAATGCGTTGATTTTCAGGTATATGGGTTGAGGAGCAAAGCAAGGACACTAACAGGCAAAAAGGAACAAAACAAGCTGAAGAAATGAAGAAGGGCGAGCTTGAAGATCGCCAGGAGCACTTGGCGTATCGCCGTTTGGCTAATCTCACCGTCGAAAGTTGTAGTGTGCCAAGCCCTGAAGGAAGAAACCTAATCGGCAATGAAAAAGAATAGTCGGTGAATCGCCGAGTAGTTCCGCGATCCAAAGAGAGATCCCCTAAAGTTACAGAACTTGAGCATGTTGAGTACCAAAGAAAAAAGGCAATGGAAGAGATTATTGGGTGGGTCACCGAGTGGTTCGGCGAGCCTAACTTACTTCGCCAATCAGCCCTTCGTGGCTTATTTTTGGCGACTATAAATTAGATTTTAAATAGTTAATTTAGTATTGTTTTTATACTCAATTTAGTCTAGAACAGTTTTCTCTTCAGTTTCATAGTATACTTGAAGGTTTTGAGACTAAATTTGGAGAATTTGCTAGTGGGTTTCAAATTTTCTACAAATTGAAGCATTGTAAAGACTAAATTACTCCTACCCAGTTGATGGCTAATCGATTTGGTAATCAGTTTTACTCTTTTATAATGTTTGTCTAAAACCCCTATTCTTAGGGCGTGATCATGTGATTATGTGTTGAATTAGTTTATGGGTATTGTTAATTACTAGTTTAAATGCTATATTAAAGTAGGTTTAATCATTTATTATGGTTTAATTTATGAATTTTAGTTGCAAATGTAGTTCTATCTTTGTGTTCTTAGCTTGCGAGAGAGAGAGGGTTTAGAACTAAGATTATTAATTAATGATTTGTAGGTATTGGGTTGAGTTGGGTTTAGCTCGAGAGAGTGAATCCTAAAACCAATCCTACTCATCTTGCTCGAGAGAGAAGATGTATTAAGGTTTTGGGTTGTTTTTAATTGCTATGCTTGTTGATGTTCGAGAGAAATCACTTGAAGCGGAATAGTTCTTCGAGAGAAAGCTATTTCAATTATAGTCTAGCCTACCCACTGATATTTATCTAATTACTAGTAGTTACAATAATCCATTTATCGAAATTTGCCTATAATCGATCACATCCCGATAATTCCTCTCCTTATTGTTACCTCATTATTGTTTGACTACGTTGTAGTTGATAATTTCAAACCAAAACCCCCATTTGACATTGTGTCACCCTTTTCACTTGATATGTCTTTTTCCGATAATATCTATTTCTATAGCTAGTTAGATCACATTTGTACTTCTTAGTTGAATTTGAATACGTACTGCTCCCTATGGGATTCAACCCCAACTCATTTGTTGTACTTAGTACTGCTTAATGATCGTTTGCACCTAGAATTTGATGAGGTGTGCTCGAAACGTTAATCAAATATCCAAGAGGATCAGTAACGTGTCTTATGAGATGGAGCTACCGCAGGAGTTAGCAGTGGTCCATCCAGTATTTCTCATTTCCATGTTGAAGAAGTGTATGGGAGATCCTTCACTTATCATACCTACTGAGGATATTTGTATTAAGGATAGCTTATCTTATGAGGAGATTCCTTTGAGGACCTAGGAGGTAACATCAGTCAAGGTTCTATGGAGGAATCAATTTGTTGAGGAAGCTACTTGGGAAGCTAAGAAGGACATGAAGAAGAGGTACCCACATCTCTTCGAGTCCAGAGAAGTTCCAAACTAAGGTACTAATCCTTTTCTTGGCATTTATTTGAAGTTGACATGTTGTGTTATATATATTGCTTGTTAGGTGTTTGAGCTAAATGTTAGATATTACACCCTTAGCCTACTTAGACGAATCTCATTTGAGGACAAATGATCCCAAGGGGGAGATATTATAACATCCCCCCTTAGAAAGAACTAGAATTAGAAATAATCATTTTTGGAAAGAGTAAATTCGAAAATTTTGGCAAGTTATGTTAAGTATAAGTTTTGGGTCAACTTCAAACGACCATAACTTTTAGTACAAGATGAGTTAGGTGGGATATAAGATATCAAATAAAAGGCCTTTGATTCCTCCTTCCAACGCCACCGGTTTTGCTAATTTTTTAGCTCGTATGAGGGGGATATGCCCGTTTGAAGTCGGGCTGTCCAGTTAAGGAAAGTTACCATGATTTAAGAAGGGTATTTTTCTCTTTTCCTTACCCAATCAAGTTATTTCATTTTTATTAATTAATTAGGGGTCTAAACTGATTTGGTTCAGTTTACACAATCAAAATTTACGCCTACGGTTTGAGAATAGTTCAAGAAGAGGAGAAAAGGAGAAAAGTCAAGGCGTTCTTGGAGATTTCCGGCGGAATCAAAGGTCGTTTCACCAAGGGTTGATCCCTAAAGAGGTATGTGAGTTCACATAGCCTTGGGTATATTCACCAACGTGCCAATCATGTTAATTTCAGTGTAAAATTCATTCTTGAAAGTTAAAGGTTTGATGGTCTTGAATTGTGTTCTTGAAATTGGTTTTCGTTCTTGAGTTAGGATGGAATTGATGAATTCTTGAGGAAATCATGTTGATCTTTAGAGTTATTTGAGTTGATTCTTGTGTACATATTAAGTATTTGAATGTAATGAGAAATTGTGTAAAAGAATCGAATCTAGTCGAGTTAAGATTAAAAAATGAGTTGAAAAATTCGTCGGAACCACTTGGGGAGGGGAAGGCGCGGGGCACCCTAGATGTGCCAGAGGGACTAGGGTGGCGTGCCAGCAGTGCACAATTTTGGGGTCTTTTAACTTTAGGAGCGGCGCCGCGTGCCAGTAGTGCGCTCGGTTCGTCTGCCCCCATCCGTATTTCGTCATTTAGTCTGTCTGAGTCCTTCTAAAGTGTACTAACACTCCCTATTGCTTCTAAATACTCTATATGACTTATAATAATCTAGAAATAATCCTTAAACATGAATCATAACCTTGAATCCATAAATTCAAATTCAAGTTAGATATAAGAGTTAAGTATTGAGAGTTCTTTGAGTCTTTTCAAAAATCTTTTACAATTGTTTTAAACTTGTTTAAAGACTAGAGCATTGAGTTGCATAAGAGTAAGAGTGAAGTTCATTTCCTTAAAAATGATATATGAGAACTAAGTATTCCGAAAGAGTAAATGTTTTCACATTTAAGATGCGAATATACCTCGATTTCCAAATGAGTTTTCACTAGTAGTTTTGATTCCCATCTCTTTTAAGAGATAGATATTGAGCAATAATCTTAAACCACAAAGAAAGAGTTATGTTTTTAAACATATGAACTAGTTACATTTTGGGAGTAGTATAGAGCACCGATATGGGGACGAGTTCAGATAATTCAAGTTTCCATAAACCATGTACCCAACGTGGGTAGAAAGGGTCATATATTTTAGATGATTCCTTAATACTTTTAAGCATAGCTTAGTGGATCCACTTAGTTGAGGCGTTCTATATCCCGGCAAGGTATATGACAGTTTTGGCAGCGTGGGCAAGATGTTGTATCATCACATAGCTTATAGTGATGGTTGTCGGTTAGAGAATCTCCCAAACAAAGTTTACTTTTGTATTTTTATATATAACTAAGATACTATTGCATTTTCCAATACTCTGAGATGTTATCTGTTGTTTTAAATGCTTTATATAAACTTCATCTACATTGTGCTTTATTTATGCATTAAGTTGAGTATCCATGAGTTGAGTAGAGATGAGGTAAGTGTTTCTTTTAGATTTTAGTTCAAGCTTATGTTTTGTTTAAATTTCCACTCACATGCTCGTACATTCCATGTACTGCGCCATTTGGCCTGCATCTTTAATGATGTAGATGTGATATTAATTCTCACTTATTCATTTATTGTAATGCAAAGAACACAAAGTAAAATATGTTACAAAGAGAATAATTTTTCCGTTCCAAAGCAAAACAAGAGTTTCTGTATAATGTGATGTAATGGCCTTTAATGTCATTAACATTCACAATGCGTTGTCAAAATTAACTCTTGAATCTACAATAACTCCTGTAGAAATTTCCTATATAAGTTGTGCCTTTGTGAATGCTAAGATACCAACCAAAAAAAAAAACAAAAAAAAACATTTCTCTCCTTTCATCTTATTCTTAGAATATTTTTTGGGCAGTTTGTTTTGGGAAACCTCCAAACTCTTAGCCATGAGTGCACGTGTTTGAGAGTAACTGTGGAACCTTGGGTAGCGACCGGCTACAACGATATTCACCAAAATTGAGTTGAAATCGCTTTCAAGGCAGTGGCTTAGTACGGCACGATATTTGTGATAAGTTATTTGTTACTTTATATTTCCAATCCAATATCAATATTGTAGTATTTTTTCCCAACAACAGATACAGGTAACCGGGATCAGCATCCAGCATTTCATTGATCCAGTTGAGGTTCATAGTCATTTGGTGAGCCTCTTTGCTTTCTAGAGGATCCCTTTTATTATGCTTTATCATTTCAGTTGTTAGCATGATCGGGGGTCTTGTCCCGACATCCCTCATAGTACTAGAGGTATCATAGATAGTCAGACATTATCATTTCATTATTCTTGTTCATTTAAGTTGTTTTGTTAGAAGACTTGAGTTGCCTCATTGGCCATTTGAATGTTTCCTTTACAACATTCTAATTTTATTTCATGAGTTTATCTTTGTTGAGTAAAGCCTTCCGCTGAGTAGTGAACCAGACCAAGGGGTCTCTAGGGGCAAACAATGGTTCTCGAGTGCCAGTCCCATCCAGGGTGTAGGCTCGGGGTGTGACAATTAATCTGCAACCTCGGGTACTTGAGGGGATTATATTTCTTAAGGACACACTATGGGTTCTGTGGACTCGGATAGTTCTTTATTTTTCTTCATCTCGCTATTTGAAAGAACTAAAAAGTAATTAAAAAGAGGAAATAGTCATTTTTGGAAAGTATAAAAAAAATCTGGAATATTTTAAGTGTTAAAGTTGAGTTTTTGGTCAACTTCGAACGACCATAAATCCTATCTCAGGATGATTTAGGTCACAGAAGTAATTATATTTTTATATACACAATTTATTATATTTTTACAAACATTTCAGAATTATATGTATCTTTGCATATACACAGAGTTGACATCATGTTTTAAACAAGTTTTCTTTATATTACACTTGTTTTAAAACTGTTTTATATTGAAATGAGTTCAGTTATGTTGAGTTGAGTTGAGCCAGGTAAGGTTTTCCGTTCCTTTCAAGCTTATGTCTTATTTTATAATTCCCCTCGCATACTCATACATTCAATGTATTGATGTCATTTGGCTTGCATCTTATTATGATGCACACATAGGTAACCAGGATAATCATCCAGCGCCTCATTGATCCAATTGAGCATTCAGAGTCAGTTGGTGAGCCTCTTTGCTTTCTGGAGGGCTCCTTTGTTATCATTTGCTTTTTAGTATTTCATTTGTGAAGATGATCGAGGGTCTTGTCCCGACATCCATCTCAGTTGTTTTAGAGGTTTCGTAGACAGTCAGATGTTAGTCCTTTAGTTTTTTAATTGTCATTATCTTATGTTAAGACTTGAGTTGCCATTTTGGCCAAGTTGAATGTTGACTTTTAAACTTTCTAAGTTATTTTATTTAACAATTGAGTAACTGCATTTGATCATTGTAATAATGCTTAGAGTCTTCCGCTGAGTAAAAAAGCCAGGCCAAGGGTTCGCTTGGGGCCAGGCCAAGGGTTCGTTTGGGGCCAGCAATGGTTCTCAAGTGCTAGTCCCGCCCACGGTGTAGGCTCGGGGCATGACAAACTTGGTATCAGAGCACAGAGTTCAAGAGTCCTAGGGAGTCTATGAAGCTGTGTCTTTAGAGTCCTAGTATTTGTGTGAAGTGCGCCACATCTATAATTAGGAGGCTACAACACTTAGGAAAATTTTCTCACTTCTTTCACACTCATTTCGTGTGTTAGAGTTTGATCTCTAAAAAATTTCCTCCTAATTCATTCTTATGCGTGTTTTCAGATAATCATGCCTCCACGAAGAGCTGTCAAAGGTCATCCTGCTAAACGTAATGTTGAGGAGCAAGGGATACCCAATACACCTGAAGTGCAACCCCAATGACAAGTTACCAATGTTGAGTTCAGAGAAGCAATAAGGATGCTAAGTCAAGCTGTGACTCACCAGGTTAGGTAACAAATAGGAGATCGACAAGAAGAGGCTGACACTTCAACGATTAGCGAATTCTTGAGGATGAACCCTCCAAGTTTCACTGGTTCAAGCACTACTGAGGATCTAGAGAACTTTATTGAGGAGCTTCAAAAGGTATTTGATGTCATGCACGTTGCTGATACTGAAAGGATAGAACTAGCTACATACCAACTAAAAGGTGTCGCTAGGATTTAGTTCAATCAATGGAAGAAGAACCGAGCTGAGGATGCACCACCTACGAGTTGGACTTGTTTTGAGGAGGCCTTCTTGGGGGTTTTCTTCCCTTGAGAACTGAAAGAGGCTACGATAGTTCCTCACACTTAAGCAAGATTCTTTGAGCGTTCATGAGTATGGGTTGAAGATCACCCAACTATCAGGTTATGCTGCGGAGATGGTTAAAGATATGAGGAGTAGAATGAGCTTATTTGTTACTGGATTGTCCCGTCTGTCGAGTAAGGAAGGTAGGGCTGCAATGCTAATAGGTGACATGGATATATCAAGGTTGATAGTTTATGTGCAGCAGGTTGAGCAAGAGAAGCTAAGGGATAGAGAAGAGTTTAAGAACAAGACAGCTAAGACAGGGAATGAGTCCGAGTAGCAGAAGAGTAATGCTAACCGGTCATCCTTCCAATATAAACAGAAGGGACGTGCTCCATCATCTTCTAGTGCACCTACACCTAAGAACAAAAGTGAGTACAGTAGTCAGAATTTAATAGCCAAGCCTGCTTATTCCCAGGGTAGTGTGGTGCAAAGGGGTAGTAAGCCTCCTGCCTACGCTAAGTGTGGTAGGAACCACTCAGGTACTTGTCGTGAGGGCTCAACTGGTTGTTTCAAGTGTGACAAGAATGGGCATTTCATGCGAGAGTGTCCAAAGAACAAGCAGGGTAATGGTAATGAGGGTCAATAGAGCCCAGTCTTCTTCAGTTGCTCCACCAGACAAAGTTGCACCTAGAGGTGCTACTTTCGGTACTAGCAGAGGATCAAACCGCATATATCCTATCACCAGTCGCCAAAAGTAAGAGGATTTACCAGATGTTGTCAGTGGTATGATCCAAGTCTTTAACTCTAATGTTTATGATTTGCTAGACCTAGGAGTGAGTTTATCGTTTGTTACTCCATATGTTTCTATGAATTTTGATGTTATTCTTGAGCAACTTACTGAACCCTTCAGTGTTTATACACCTGTTGGTGAGTCTATTCTAGAAGAGAGAGTCTATCATGATTGTCCCATTTTCATCAATCACAAGAGTACCATGGTTGATTTAGTTGAGATAGACATGGTAGATTTTGATGTCATTCTTGGTATGGACTGACTTCATGCCTGTTATGCCTCAGTTGATTATAGAACTCGAGTTGTCAAGTTTCAATTTCCAAATGAGCCAGTCTTAGAGTTGAAAAGCAGTTCAGCAGTGCCTAAGGGTCATTTTATTTCGTACCTTAAGGAAAGGAAGCTAGTTTCTAAGGGATGTGTCTATCACTTAGTCTCAGTTAATGACTCTACTATTGAGATACCTCCTATTCAATCAGTTTTAGTAGTAAGAGAGTTTCTAGATGTCTTTCCAAATGATCTTTCTGGAGTCCCTCCTGAGAGAGAGATAGACATCGGTATATACCTTCTTCCAGATACTCGTCCTATATCTATTCCGCCATATAGAATGGCACCAGCAAGTATCTCACCTTGGGGCGCTCCGGTCTTATTTGTGAGAAAGAATGATGGTTCCCTTAGTATGTATATAAATTACCATCAGTTGAACAAGGTTACCACCAAGAACAAATATCCTCTTCCGAGACTTGATGATCTTTTCGATCAACTTCAGGGTGCCACCTGTTTCTATAAGATATATCTCAGATCTGGCTACCATCAGTTAAGAGTAAGGAAATGTGATATTCCAAAGACAACTTTCAGAACTCGTTATGGTCATTATGAGTTTTTGGTCATGTCCTTTGGTTTGACCAAAGCGCCTACAACATTCATGGACCTTATGAATAGAGTTTTCAAACCTTATTTAGATATGTTTGTTATGGTCTTCATTAATGACATACTAATCTATTCAAGGAATGAAGAAGTTCATGCTATTCATCTCAGAATAGTTCTCCAGGCTTTAAAATATAGAGAGTAGTATGTCAAGTTCTCTAAGTGTGAGTTCTGGCTTGCGGCTATGGCATTCTTATGCCACATTATGTCTGGAGTGGGAATTAAAGTTGATACTCAGAAAATTGAGGCAGTGCAGAATTGGCATAGACCCACATCTCCAATTGATATTAGGAGTTTCTTGGGTTTAGATGGCTATTATAGAAAATTCATAGAGGAGTTCTCATCCATTTCATCCCATTTGATCAAGTTAACTTAGAAAATAGTGAAGTTTCAATGGTCTGAAGCTTGTGAAAAAATCTTTTAGGAATTGAAAAAGAGGTTGACTACTGCCCCAGTTTTGACCTTACCAGAAGGTACGCAAGGTTTTGTGGTGTAATATGATGCATCTAGAGTTGGTTTGGTTGTGTATTAATGCAGAATGGCAAGGTTATAACTTATGTCTCCAGACAGCTAAAAGTTCATGAGACGAACTAACCAACCCATGACTTAGACTTGGCTGCCGTAGTATTTTCTTTGAAGATATGACATCATTATTTGTATGGTGTGCATGTAAATGTGTTCACTGATCACAAGATCCTTCAGTATGTGTTTACTCAGAAAGAGCTAAATCTCAGACAAAGGAGTTGGTTAGAATTACTCAAGGATTATGACATGAGTATTCTTTATCACCCAGGTAAGGCTGTTGTTGTTGATGCCTTAAGTAGGTTGTCTATGGGTAGTACCGCCCATGTTGAGGAAGAAAAGAGAGAATTAGTGAAAGATGTGCATAGACTTGCACGCTTGGGAGTGCGACTAACAGATTCCACAGAAGGAGGAGTGGTGGTGATGAATGGAGTTGAGTCATCATTAGTGTCAGAAGTAAAAGAGAAGCAAGACCAAGATCCCATTCGGCTTGAATTGAAGGCAAATGTTCATAAGCAAAAAGTAATGGCTTCTGAACATGGGGGAGATGGTGTATTGAGATATCAAGGTAGATTGTATGTACCAAGGGTGGATGAACTCCAAGAGAGGATCATGGAGAAAGCTCATAGCTCCAAATATTCCATTCATCCGGGTTCCACAAAGATGTATCACAATTTGAGAGAAGTTTATTGGTGGAGTAGTATGAAGAAGGGCAATGCAGAATTTGTTGCTAAGTGTCTGAATTGACAACAAGTTAAAGTAGAGCCCCAAAGGACCGATGGTATGGCTCAGAATATAGAACTTTCGGAATGGAAGTGGGAGATGATTAATATGGATTTCATCACAGGTTTACCAAGGTCTCGCAGGCAGCATAATTCTTTTTGGGTGATTGTCGATAGGAGGACAAAATCGGCCCACTTTTGCCGGTAAAGACCACCCATACAGCAGAGGACTATGCCAAGTTGTATCTTCAAGAAGTGCTTAGACTTCATGGAGTTCCGATGTCCATTATTTCAGACATAGGGGTGCAATTTACTGCACTGTTTTGGAAGCCATTCCAAAAAGGCTTGGGTTCAAAGGTGAACTTAAGTACTGCCTTTCACCCTCAGATAGATGGTCAAGCATAGTGCACTATTCAGACCTTAGAAGATATGTTGAGGTCTTGAGTGATTGATTTCAAAGGTAATTGGGATGATCGCCTACCTCTTATTGAATTTGCTTACAACAACAATTACCACTCTGGCATCTAAATGGCTCCTTATGAAGCTCTTTATGGGAGAAGTTGCAGATCTCCTATTGGATGGTTTGAAGTCTGTGAAGCTGGGTTGATAGGACGTGATTTAGTTCATCAAGATATGGAGAAGGTGAAAGTGATTCACGAGACGTTGAAAATGGCACAGAGTCGTCAAAAATCCTACACTGATGTTAGGAGAAGGGAGTTAGAGTTTGAAGTAGATGATTGGATATACTTGAAAGTTTCACCCATAAAAGGTGTTATGAGATTTGGTAAGAAGGGGAAGCTTAGTCCCCGGTATATTGGCCCTTACAAAATATCAAAAAGGGTAGGTAATGTAGCTTATGAGTTGGATCTACCACAAGAGTTAGCCACGATTCATTCGGTATTCCACATCTCCATGTTGAAGAGGTGCATGGGAGATCCTTCATTTATCATACCAACTAAAGATATTGGGATCAAGGATAGCTTGACTTATGAGTAGATTCCTGTCCAGATTCTAGATCACCAAGTTCGCAAGTTGAGGACTAAGGAAGTAGCATCAGTCAAAGGTCTTTGGAGGAACCAGTTTGTTGAGAAAGCTACTTGGGAAGCTGAGGAAGATATGAAGAAGAGATATCCACATCTCTTTAAAACCGGAGAAATTCTAGACCAATGTACTAATTCTCTTCTTAGTACTTCTTAATTTATAAGTTAGCGTGTTGGAATTGCATTGCTTGTTGGGTGTTTGAGCTGAATGTTACAAGGTACACCCTTAGCCTGGTAAGGGTAATCTCATTCGAGGACGAATATTCCCAAGGGGGAGATATTGTAGCATGTCGCTATTTGAAAGAACTAGAAAGAAATTAAAAAGAGGAAATAGTCAAAAATGACTTTAAAGATTATTCCTCTTTCCAAGAAGAAATAGTCTCATTCGAGGACGAATATTCCCAAGGCGGCGTTGGAAAGATTATTCCTCTTTCCAATGCCGCCGAGTTTACGTGATTTCGAGTTTGTGTGAGTGAGATATGCCCATTGGAAGTTGGGTTGTTCGAATAAGGAAATGTCCAATCCAGATTTTAGAAGGGCATTATGGTCTTTTCCATACCCCATGACTTAATTTCATTTGTGGTAATTAATTGGGGTCTAAACTGATAGGATTCAGTTTAGGCTTTTACGAATTGAGTTAGGGTTTTAGAAAAGAGAAAATAAGAAGAGAAAGGAGGAGAAGGAGCAAGAATCGCTTGTGGATTTTGTCAAGGGGTGATCCCTACGAGGTATGTGAGTTCACAGCGTTTGGTTCGTTCACCCACGTGCCAAACATGTTTAATTCAACATGAATTCATCCTAAAAGTTGAAACTTTGAATGTTCTTGAGGTGTGTTCTTGAATTTACTTTCGTTCTTGAATTTGGGATGAGATTGAGGAGTTATTGAGAGGTTAAGGTAAATTTTAGAGTTGTGTTTGATTAGATTCTTGTTTACATGTGCTGGGTATCTGAATCTAAAGAGAATTGGAGAAAAAGAATCGAATTTAGGTGAATTGAGGCTGGAAAACGAAAAAGGAACAAGTCGGGAAAATCTGGGTACTAGGTTCGCTTCGCGGACCTGTTGCTCAGATTTGGAAAATTTGCCCTCGCATCGCAGAGCGGTCACAGACCGTTCTGCCTCAAAAATTATTTCGCGACCAATTAATTAAATGCATCTCCGCATCGCGGACTTGCTCCCCAGACAATGTTTTTCAATCGTTTCTCATGTTTAACTATCTAAAAACACTCCTAAACATCATGAGATCTTTCCTATCACAAATCTCAATCCTTGAATCCATAATTCAATTCAAGGATCAGTTAAGAGTCAAGTCAAGAGAAGTTAAGAGCCAAGTCAAGAGAAGTTCATAGATTCTTCCAAAAGTCTTTTACAAATGATTTAACTTTGTTTTAAGACTTGAGTTTCGAGTTGAGTAAAAAGTAAAGTTGAAGTTGATTTCTTCAAAGTATATGGGACTATGTATTCCCAAAAGAGTATAAAATGTTTTCACATTTAAATAAGAATGGAAACTGAGATTTCCAAAGAGCCTTTGAGCTAGTTTAGTTTTCAGAAAAGAGTAATCCCTTTGTAAATGAAGAAAGAGAGGAAACTTTGATTTCCAACATAGCCTTTGAGCTATGTTTTTGAGCAATTATCTCAAAGCACAGAAAGAAATATGTTTTTAAACATAAAGGATAGTATCATATTTTGGGAGTAGTATTGAGCATTGATATGGGGGATAGTTCAGACAACTCACAGCCCCCATAAACCATGTAACCATCATGGGTAGAAAAGGGTCATACTTTTTGATGATTCCTTTAATGCTTTTTAGCATAAACTAGTGGATCCACTTAGTAGTTCCGGTTCTATACCCTCGGCAAGGTATAGGATGGCCCTGGCAGTGTGAGGGAAAATGTTGTATCATCACAATAGCTCTTACGTGATGGTTGTCGGTTAGAAAAACTCCCACAAAAGTAATTGTATTTTTATATAAAAATTTTATTGTATTATTACATACATTTCAGATTTATATGTATCTTTGCATACACAGAGAGTTGTCATCATGTTTTAAATAGGTTTTCTTTATATTGCACTTGTTTTAAAATTGCTTTATATTGAAATAAGTTCAGTTATGTTGAGTTGAGTTGAGTCAGGTAAGTTCTTTAGTTCCTTTCAAGCTTATGTCTTGTTTTAGTATTCCCCTAGCATACTCGTACATTCAATGTACTGATGCCATTTGACATGCATCTTATTATGATGCAGACACATGTAACTAGGATCATCATCCAGCAACTCGTTGATCCAGTTGAGCATTCAAAGTCAGGTTGTGAGCCTGCTTGCTTTCCGAAGGGCTCCTTTGTTATCATTTACTTTTTATTATTTCTTTTTTGAGGATGATCGGGGGTCTTGTCCCAACATCCATCTCAGTTGTTTTAGAGTCTTCATAGATAGTCAGATGTTAGTCCTTTAGTCTTTTCATTGTCATTATCTTATGTTAAGACTTGAGTTGCCATTTTCGCCAAGTTGAATGTTGAATTTTAAACATTCTAAGTTATATTATTTAACAATTGAGTAAGTGCATTTGATCATTGTAATAATGCTTAGAGTCTTTCGCTGAGTAAGTAAGCCAGGCCAAGGGTTCACTTGAGGCCAACAATGGTTCTCGAGTGCCAGTCCCTCCAGGGTGTAGGCTCGGGGAGTGAGATTTTTATTATTTCTGGTTTGCTAATATAAATATAGGAGACAACCAGCTTAAGAAATTTACTATTGTTAGTATTTTCTGTTGTAAGAAAATTACTTTTATTTTCTGTGTTCTTTTTGTCGAAAAAAAAAGAGAGAATTATTTCCTCATATGATAGAAGAGATTTTTGTTGAATTAGTACTACTTTAATATGTTCGAGTATATTTTATGTAGTGTGTTTTTCTTGGATGGGTAAGATTATTTTTATTTTCTTCCCATGTTTATTCAAGCATTGCACTCCTTTAGTTTTCTTTTCAATGAGAAAAGCTATTTTGTCCATAAAGGCTAAGATGTGCACTTTAATTATGTTTCCTATATTTTTGGTTTTATATAACTATGAGAAGAATTAAATGAACAGATGCTGTCTCCTAACAATATTTGAACATGTGTTTAGTTTCTCCTTGAAATTCAATATCTTCTAAGGAAAATTAGAATATGATGGAAACTGGGAAAGAAAGAAAATTAGCAAGAAAAGTGACTTGCATGAAATCATTGCTAACAAATAGAATATGATTCAATGGGAGTAAAAATCAGGTTTTATCTTTATTTCCCTTGATTCTTTTTCTATCCTATATAAGTTATGAGATTTATTTCATAAATGTTAGGATAGATGGTCATTATGTGATGATCTCAAAATATAATATTATTACTATTAATATGTATTCTATTTAGAGGAGGAACAAAAAACTTTTGTAGTTTTCTACTCCATATGAAATTAGATTGTGTCTGACATTTGGAGACTAAAATCCTCTGATTTTTACTCCTTTGGTTTGAAGTAGATAAGAACTTAACCGAACAAATCAGATTGTGCATTGGTTTGAAGAATATAGAAACTTCACCAATTTGTTAAATACTCTGTTTTAATGAATATTCTGACTTGAAGAGTACATAACCTTCGTCGGGAATATTAAGGCTAAATGATTTGAAAGAGATAAATCCTTCATCGTTATCTAGAAACAATGTTGTATTTGAGGTTTTTGGAGATTAAATTTTTTTGGTTTACTACTCTGTCTGAATGTGAAATTTATTCGAAGAATATAAAAACTTCATTAGAATTCAAGGTTCATTCGGTTAATGATTAGAAGAACATAAAAACATCATCGTTAAACTAGAAACAAGTTGTATAAAGATTGAATCTTTATTGTTAGCATTCTAAATACTGAGTGGTCTGTCTAATTGTGACAGAAAATGAAAAAAACACTAGTGACATAAAATTAGTGATTTTTTATGCCTGCAATGGGTGTTTCTATGGATTAAATCTCCAAAAGAAGGCTTCGTGTTGCCTATATGTATGTTGATGGTATACAATTTGAAAGCATACGATAAAACTATGTGAAAAATATTTTTGAGAACATATTTCAAATGTGGGGGTTCTTTACTTGTGAAAACACAAAATTGGACTTACTATCTAATTTAAATTTGAAAGTACAAGATATGAAATTTAGTGACATTCTTGTATTATGTTAGACCCACAACATTCTTGGAGTATATTTGATATATGGTCGTTGAGTCTCTCTTTACTAGTATATGATATGACTAGTGTAAAACCACAAAATTATATTACTCGTTCAAGGGAACTGTATTCTTTGATTAAAAAGTGTCACTTAAAAAATTGTGAGTTTTCATAAAAGGATATGTCTACTAAACTAAATTTATTTGTATAGACATGAAAATTGGTGAAAAATGATTTGTTATGTTTGTGTGTAAAACAAACATTTGGGTCATATTGCCCTTATTCGACCGATAAGCCTATTGTCATGGGTAATTCTATAACAAATTGAATGTTATGGAAAGGTCCTTCTGAAAAAGACATCTGGCAAGGTGCTGACTCTAAAACAAAGTCTGTATTTGACAAAGTTAGAAAAACTAAAGAACTAAATATTTGTTAGAAAATGTTATCTCACAGAAGGTCTTTTCAAACTCAGTATTTCTGGTTGTTCTTACTTGCTAGAATCAAATTGTTTGTGACATGAACGCTTGTGACATGTCAATAAAAAAACCTTGCAAAAACTGATCAACTTAGAAGTTTTGCCTAACTTCTAGTGCAATAAATCAAAATGTCAAGTATGTGTTGAATCTAAGTATGTTAAGCATACTTATAAATTTGTTGAAATAAAATTTTAATCCCTAAAAATTGATTTACACTTACATTTGTGATATGAAGTCAACACCATCTCGTGGTGGGAAAAAGTGTTTCATAAATTGTATTGACAATTGCACCAGATAATGTTATGTCTATTTGCTGAATGGTAAAGATGAAGCGATAGAAACATCTAGGCAATATAAATCTAAAGTGGAAAATCATTGTCATGATTAGAAGTGGTAGATATGGAGAATATAAATCTTCTTTTGCAGAAATATATTTGGAAAATGAAATTATCCATCAGATTATTGCACATTCTCACCTCAATCTAATAAAATTGTTGACATGAAAAAACCGAACTTTGAAAGAAATGTTGAATGTCCTACTTATAAGTTCAGGTCTACCACAAATTTTGTGGAGGAATGCTATCATTATACCAAAAGAGAACAACAAAAAGTTTGTCTGTTTAGAAAGAGAGAAACTAAATGTTTTGTTTGTTAGTAAACGGAGCAACAAATAAAAAAAACAACTTTTGTTTTTAAAGAAAGGGAGCAACAAAAAGTTTTGTTTGTTCAGTCTTTGTTGTATCCTGATAGAGAACTGCTTGTCGCCCCTTAAATTATATACAAGTAATAACTCTTGAAAGTGAGTGATCTAATAATTTCCAATACAATCTATTCTATATGAGAAATAGAAATGAGGGAACTATTCCCAAACAGGTCAAAATAGGACCTAAGACTATGGATTGCGTGTTCATTAGATATGCTACAAATAGTAAATCATGTCAATTTATAGTTCATAAGTACGAATCGCCGGATACTCAAGTAAAGGGTCTAAACAATCTTGGAACTAACCAAAGGAGAATGTAGTTAATAAAAAGATTCAGAGGCGTAGTAAATGTCAATGGACAAATTACTTCCTTCGAGTTTGATTTTGTAACATTTCTTCTTGAAAATGTGTCTCATAAATTCGAAGAAGCTATTCCCTCTGTGGACTCATTCTTTCTTTGAAAGAGGCTATCAATAGTAAGATAGATTCAATATTGAGCAACCATACTTGAGAGTTGGTTGATCTTCCTCCAGGAAATAAACCTTTGGGTTCATAGTAGATCTACTAAAGGAAAAGAAAGTTGATGAAACTATTGACAAATACAAAGCAATACTTGTTGTCATAGGTTTTAGACAATAAGAAAGCCTTGATTATTTAATAGGCACTAACTAGGATTACATCAATTCAGATGTTAATTGTGCTAGTTGCGGTATAAGACCTTCAAATTCATCAAAATGAATGTGAAAACATTTTTTTAAAATGGAGAATTGGAGGAAGAAAATTTCATGGAACAACCTGAGGGCTTTGTGGTTCCTGGTAAAGAAAAGAAAGTGTGTAAACTTGTTAAGTCACTTTGTGGACTAAAACAAGTGCCCAGATAATGACATTCGAAGTTTTGAACAAACTATGTTGGCAAATGAATTCAAGATTAATGAATGTGATAAATCTTTTTACATTAAAGACACTCCAAATCACAAGGTCATTGTTTGTTTTTATGTTGCTGACATGGTGATCATCAAAATAGACATTTATGACATAAATGCTATTAAGCATATGCTAGAAACTAACTTTGATATGAAAGATATTGAAGTTACTAATGTGACATGAAAAGGTACTTGACAAGTTCAAGTATTTGGATTTCAATATTGTCAACACTCCAATAAATGTGAGCTTTTTACTTCAAAAGAATGCAGGCAAAAGTGACTCATAATTGTATTATTATTCTAGAATATTGATAATTATGATATGTATCATGAAGTGTACGCGATCAGATATAGCATGTGCTATTAGTAAACTAAGTAGGTTCACAAGTAATCTCAATCAAACTCATTGGATGACAATGAAAAGAGTTTTGGAGTATTTAAAACATACTTAAAAACTATTATTGTGCATTAAAACTAATATTCAACAGTATTGGAAGAATATAGTGATGCAAATTGAATCACTAGGTCAAATAAAGTAAAATCCATGAGTGGATATGTATTGTGGAAGAACAGTCTCTTGAAATCTTCCAAACAGAAATGTATCATTCGATCTACTATGAATTCTTAGTTTATCACTATAGATAAGGTCGGCGAAGAAGTTGAATGACTAAAAAATTTCTTGAATGATTTTTGGCCCAAACCTTTAGCTCCCGTATGCATACACTGTTAGAGTTAATTTGCAATAGGTAGGGCATGGAGTATGATGTATAACAGAAAGTATGGTCATATATGATGTAGACATAACATCGTTAGAGAATTACTCTCTAGTGGAATTATCATAATTGACTATGTAAAGTCAAAGGATAATGTGTCGGATCCACTTACTAAAGGCCTAACTAGAGAGGGAGTTGATAGATTATCAATGGAATGAGACTATGGCCGAGGACAAGTCATTGTGGCGGTAACTCTACCTAGAAGACTGGAGATCCCAAGATCTAGGTTCAAGGAGATCAAATAAAGTCATTGATGACGGTTCAACATTGTCAAACTATTTTTTACGGTCCATTTTCATGATAAGACAATGTTCAGCAACAAGTATAAAGACATTAGGACTTTTTAATGGCTTCTAAGTTTGATACATGGTATATCAAATGGTGTATCTATGGGATAACACATTTAGACATCACCTATGTAAGAGTGAAGTGTAAGCAGCTTTAAGGAGAATCCGGTAAGGCCGGTTCTCTACGCACTTATAAAACAAGACGTGTTCATGGCTGAACAAACAAAAAAATGAGAACCAAAAATTACTTTGATTGTGTGACTTATGTTGTCTAGGTATACACCAAAGCTCGACGGTTTAAAGATATCAAATCTACCGATTGATCGATTATATCTGATATATGTTCACTATGGAACGTTCAAAGGGAAACCCACTTATCCAGATGCAATCAATCCTTACTTAAGAATCTCATAGTTTTTGATGCATATGTTTTAACAATAGGCATTCCCTATTCATGTGGGGGATTGTTGGGTTTTAAAGGTGTGAACAGGAAATGAAGGGTCGTGACTCTCATGAAGGGTTGTGACTTTGCCAAAGGATTGTGACCTTTACGAAAGGTTGTGTCTTTTCTAAAGGGTTGTGACCGTTTGAAAGGTTGTGCATTTTCCAAAGGGTTGTGACCTTTCTGAAAGGTTGTCTTTTTCCAAAGAGTTGTGACCTTTACCCTTTGTTGTCTATAAATAGAGAGACTTTCTCTCATTTTTCTGCATCGAATTCTTTCTTCTCTTGCATACATTTCTTACAAAATAAAATCGATCGATCGTGTCTGTGTGTGTGATTCGTAGCTGTCATTTTGAGTTCGTTGAAATTATCGAAGTTTGAGGTACCGCTACTTCTTTAATGGTTAATCCGTTTTATCTTGGGAGGAATTAATTTGCAACCTCGGGTACTTGAGGGGATTAAATTTCTTAAGGACACACAGTGGGTTCTGTGGACTCGGATAGTTCTTTATTTTTTCTTTTCATCTTTTATTATTTCTGATTTGCTAATCTGAATACAGGATGGACAACAATGTTAACACTAAAATAAAAATAGCTTTTAGTGGCAATAAATACGCACATCAACAAAAAGTGTTATTGTTCTAAATCATTTACTGACATTAGTTAATTATCATTGGATCCAATGTCGTTATAAGCTTTAGGGACAGTTGCAAAGAGTGCTAATTGCCTCGAAATACACATTTAGTAGCAATTATTCTATTGTCGTTAATTAATTATCACTAAAAACTATTTTTAGTGTAGTGTAAGGATAAAACATAAATAAACTTACTGTTATTTCTTGATATGTTAAAAGTGACCAATAAAAATGAAAAAGAATTTTCAAAATATTGCATGAATAAAAGTGAACTGAGGGAGTATTTTTTTCTTCTTTTCTTTTTCAAATTTCAATTGCTAAGAGTATTCTAGTGTCAAAGTTCCTTTTCTGTAGGTAATAGAGGAAAAAGGAGAATGAGTTAGAGAGATCTTGAGATGAGGGTCGCAAAGGGGAATCCTTTTTGTTGTTTTGGTAGTGATAGAGCCAGGCTACTGCTAGTATGCGAGGAGGAGGGAAGGGGATGACTACAAAAATTAGTAATACTATTTGGCATTATATGCCTAACAAAAAGAATCTCTGCCTTATCTGCTTCCAAAAACATTACTGCAAACAAAGGGGGAACCGCCCATACAGTAGTAGAGTTAACCTTATTTTAACTTCTTGCCCTCCTTAGATAAAACATCTGCCACTCATATATACTTTAGATATCTAGTTTGGCTTCAAGCTTGAGATTAGGTTGAAGGGTAATTATATGATGATTTACTTATGTACAACAAATCAACCTGTTGCAAATGCCACTTGATTTAGTAGGAATCACATCGTAAATATTAGGTGTTATTCTTATATCAAGTTTTCTATATTTGTTAAATTAATTAACATCTTAATCATTGGTATAGTGAAAGACATGTATATCAATGCGAGTATAACTTATAAGTAATTAAGATTCTTAATCTTCCTTAAAAAACAAGTAGTAACTTCCCTTTTCTAATTTATGTAATTATATTTGAATAGACATGTTACACGTATAGTTTAAAAACTAAATGAAGATCGATTCATTGTTGAAACTAGCTAATGGAAAGACAAAGAGCTGATGCCTGATGGTGGTAGTGAAGAACATGGTCCAAAGAATAACAATCGATACAGTTTAGTGAACTTTTGTGGTAATAATGCGTATTATGAAATTGTTGTAAACAAGAGTCACACACTACTTTTATGTAATAGTCGATAGTTTTGGATATTCTATTTTCATGTTAGCTAGATTTTTCATACCTTGTGTATTAATTAATTTCCTAAAAATCTAACAATCATTTTTGCTCGATGAAGGCATGTATTAAAATATGTCAATGAGACAATGAGATTTACCAAAAGGACATACATAACTGACATGAAAATATGAAATTGGTTAATGAATAAGGAAAAAAGAATATAGTGAGATATTGGGCCAATGATTATCATAAGAAGAGGATTGGTTGAATTTCAAACACATAATAGATAGTTAGTTATGATATTTGCCGCTTCAAGTTGATTCAAGGTTATGTTGCTTCCAGTATCAGTTATGAAGATCCCAACACCTTTTCCCTTTTCCCTTGCAATATTATTAGCTACAATTCTTCTAGTTACATTTTGGTTATTATAGTTTCTCTTAGGAAGTTGATAGGAAGATATCATATATCGTGTACTTCTTTTGTTCTTTTTGTTGTTCCTAATTCGTTTGCTTTACTAAGGAATAAGGAAATAATGGCGAACTGAGAAATTTTATGAAGGGTGTTCAAGATTTGATTAATGTATATATGAAAAAATAATTTTGACTTGTATGTTTCATACAATTTTCTGTATACTTAGTATAATGTTTTGACAAATAATGTTCAACTGACCATCCTTCACATGGCTAAGCCACTACATTTAAAGGGAAAAAAATGAACAATTAGTGTGTGACGTAGGGAGTATGTTCTACAATTATTTCTTATTTCTCTATATATCCTCTTTGGTTGTGTGTTGCTATGAAGGAAATCATTTTCTGCAAAAATGTTTTCAATTTTTCCATGTTTGGTTGACTTAAATGTTTTGGAAAATGTTTTTCAAATCAACTTATTTTCGTCAAATTTAAAGAAAATGACTTCCATTCAAAAATTAAGAAAAACATTTTCCAAAATTCTATTTCATCCTTAAATTACAACATTTTTCTCTTACCCTACTCTGTACCCCATACCCGATCCCCCCCATAAAAAAATTCAAAATTTTAAATTTTCTTATATTTTAAATTTCACATATTTTTACCCCTACCCCAACACATCTTCCCTACTCCCAAACAACCCACCCCCCCCCCCCCTCCACCCACCAAACAAAAAAAATTTAAAATAAATTTTTAAAGATATTTCAAATTTTAAGATTATTTTTAACTCATCCAACCCTTACCACCCATACCACCTTCCCCACCCCACCCCCCCCCCCCCAAGAAAAAAAAATTGTTTTGAAAAAATATTTCAAATTTAAAATTTAATTTTTAACCCCATCTCATATCCTAATCCCACGACCCCACCACTTCCTCAATTTATTTTAAAACAAATTGTTCTAAAAAATATTAGAGCTATGGACAATATAAGTAACTACAGAGAGTATGAATAAAGAACAACACAAACAAGAATTAATTAGAACAGTTATAGAAAAACGCCACGGATTAAAACATAAACAGGAAGGACTTAATTATAATATATATGCAGCGGTATGCCAAAAATCTATATTAGCACAAAGAAAAGCAATATTTAAGTTACAAATGCAAATACAACAAAATGAATATAAACTAAAGCACAATTTGTAATGAATAAAGAAGAATTTGCTATAGACGAAAAAATATATGAAAATCAGGACGGATTAAAAATAAAGATAATATTTTCAAATCTAGGAAGAAGATACAAAAAAATAGGTGAAAATTTAAGCCTAATGCTAGAAAAAGAAGCATTAAGATTAGAAGACAGTTTAACAGCCATGTTACGGATAGCAAAAGAAAATGAAGATATAGATAGAAAAAAGGAGGTAGAAATTATAAGACAACAATCAAAAATAGAAATACAACAAATAGAAGAAACAAAAAATGTTAAGATAATTGCTTTTGAAAAAGAATTAGCTACATTAAAAGAACTATATGCAATTAAACAAAAAGAAAAAGAAATTGAGACAAAATTAAAAGACGAAATAGAAAAATTTAAAGAAAAATTATAAATCGAAGAAGAACAAGCAGAATTAAGGATTGATGATATAAACGAAGATCACTCAGAACAGGGTTCAGACATAAGCGAAACATATACATAAATTTTAGCAAATATTGAAGAAAAAGATATGTCACAAAATTTTACAGAAATAAATACATGAGATATTAATGAAGATGTAAAAGCAAGTACATCAGAAGCTAAGAATCCAAAAAAATTAAATCCAACATATTATACAGTGAATTATGAACAATCTGATAGAGACAATAGTATATGGAATAAAAGGTTAAATTGAAAATGGACACCAATTCCAACGACTACATAAAATAATTTCTTAGACCTAGATTGTGTAATAGAGATAAATAAAACAAGTCAATTATGGATAGGATATATATCAAAACAACTAATAGATAATAAAATAGGAATGACAGAAGTACCAGGATACATAGAAAGGACACTAATAGGAACAGTAAAACTATGATTACAAAATCTAACAGAAGAAAGTATAAAAACATTAAAAAATAACAAGCGAATAGACGGTGAAATAGCAACAACACCAATTGACATATTAAATAAATACAAAATAGCCATAAGAAATGAATTTAGTAGTACAACTACAGACAGAAGAACAAAATAAAGAAAAACAGTTAAACAGGAATTTAATGTTAAAATTAGCAATATGTAACATGTGTTATATAGAAGAATATACATGTGTATTTAGAGAATATTATTATAAAGGAACATATAGTACAGAGGAAGGAAAAGAAATAAGAAGATTATACTTCACAAAACTACCGGAACCCTTTAGTTCAAAAATAATAAAAGATTGGAATGAAGCAGGACTCCAAGATACTTTAGGAACAAGAATAAGATTCTTACAAAAATGGTATTCAAAATTATGTGAAAAATATAGAGAAGAAATAAAAATGGAAAAACCCATAATAAAAAACATGGCATGTTGCAAAGATAAGGTAGCACCCCAATTTGGATTTACCGATGATTACTATAAAAAGAAATATAGGAAACCGGGCAAATATAAATCCCAGTATAAGTACAAAAGACCTCGAAGAAGATACTACATAAGAAATTATAAAAATAAAAGACCATATAAACCAAAGAAAAAACTAACTGAATGTACGTGTTATAATTGTGGAAAACTAGGACACATAGCTAAAGATTGTAAATTACCTAAAAATCCCAAGAAAAAACAAATATCCGAAGTGATAATAGATAATGAAGAATATATACAAATAGAATATATAGATTATGAGCCAGAAAGTGATGATAGTATATATGAACTATCTGAGAATGAGATAAATGAAGAAGAAGAAAATAATTTATATAATTTAGATGACTGAAAAAGACATACAGATAATAACTCAAGAAGAACACATAAATGAAGAGTCTACGGATAAAAAAATTATATTTGATATTAATATATTCGAACAAATAAAAGGAAAAGAATTTGACCTAAGCGTAGAAAAAATATTTAGGGTACCAATAATAAAAAAATTATTTAAACGACAAAAGGAAGAATATTGCGTGGTAAGCCAAAAGGAACACATAATAGATTGTAAATATACCAAAGGAAAGGCAAAAATACCAATAATAAATAAAAGAATAATAAATAAAGAAATACAAGAAATTAAAGCTAAAGACCCAATAAAATATTTACACCTAGGAGGAATAGAAATATTGATAAAGCATGTTTTAGAGAAGGTATAGATACACCCATAGAAATATATCTAGCAGACGATAGGATAGTAGAACCTATAGAAGAAAGCATAATAAGTGCAGTAAAAGGAAATCTAATATACCAAAAATTCAAATTTATAATAAGCGCCAATTATTCAGTAGCAATAAATGATAAAAACATAGATAAATCTCTAGTATTGTATTGGAAAATGTCAGGAATAGAATTAGCCCCAGGAAGTAAGATATTTACAGCAAAATGTAAAAATCTTTATTTACTAACAACAAAGCATAAAATAACAACAAAATATAAGATAGATAGAATAAAAATAGAAAATCCTTTTGAACAAATTGTTACAGTAATAGATAACAATGATTATAGCTATAAAGAAATAGATATAGAAGAAGATTTAGAAATAGTAAGTGACAGAATAAGTACATCAAAAAGAATAAAAGGAATAAACTATAGTAATGAAACATCACAACTATCAAGAAAATCAGTAGAATACCAAATGACGAGAGAAATAGAACCATACCATTACTACATAACTGGAATAATGGAACAAAGAAAGTACATTATAATAATAAACACTGGTCAAAAAGAAATTTACATAACAAGGGAGTTAGTAGCAGAAGATGAAATAACCTCTAAAGAACAAACATGCCCTGAATTACCAAAATTATTATTAAATTCTGAGGAAACAACAGAAAAAGAAATAATTATTGGAGGGATAGTAATGTTGATAAAATT
>JAJOOR010004104.1:0-45471 GCA_036250505.1 Solanum acaule | reverse complement strand
CCCCCTCCTACCACCCTCCTAAACCCTAAAATAAAACCTAACTCTAAACCCCAAACCCTAAACCCTGGCTCGTGAACCCTAAACCCTAAAAGAAAAAACTAACCCTAAACCCCGAACCCCAAACCTCGATCCTTTAACCCTAAACCTTAAACCCTAAATCCTAAACCTTTAAGCCTAAAAAAAAAACCTAACCCTGAACCCTGGCCCGCGAACCCTAAACCCGAAACCCTTAAACCTAAATAAAAAAAATTAATCCTAAACCTTAAACCCTAAACCCTAATAAAAAAACCCTAAACCTAAACCCTGAACCCCCGCCCGCGAACCCAAAACCCTGAACCCCAAACCCTAAACCCTAAACATTAAACCCTACAAAAAAAACCTAACCTTAAACCCTAAACCCTGAACCCCGACCTGTGAACCCAAAATCCCGAACCCTGAACCCTAAACCCTAAATATTAAACCCTAAACCCTAAAAAAAAAACCTAACCCTAAACCCCAAACCCCAGCCCACGAACGTAAAACCCCGAACCCCAATCCCTAAACCCTAAACCCTATAAATCCTAAACCCTAAAAAAAAAACCTAACCCTAAACCCTGAACCCCGATCCCTAAACCCTAAATATTAAACCCTAAATCCTAAACCTTAAAAAAAAAAACCTAACTCTAAACCCCAAACCCTGGCTCGTGAACCCAAAACCCCAAACCTAAAACCTAAATCTTCAACCCTAAACCCTAAATCCTAAATCCTAAACCCTAAAAAAAAAAACTAACCCTAAACCTTGAACCCTAGCCCGTGAACCCAAAACTCCGAACCCTAAACCCTAAATATTAAACCCTAAATCCTAAACTCTAAACCCTAAAAGCCAGGATAAAAGCTGTTTATCAGAAAATTGATTATCTAGCATTAAAATTGACATTAACATATGCATTACCAAGGTATGTCGAACTCAAAAATATATTTTGTTTTATCAGATTCTTACCAATAAAGAATGACAATTTTCTTCAAAATTGGGGAAATTCAAAATTGAATGGGTTAAAAGCCGTTTATCAAAAAATCAGCTCAGTCAAACTTTGTTTGTATAATCAGTCTAGCATTAGGCTTGGTTAGTTAAACTTTGCATTCTGGTTGTTTTTATCCTTTCCAATATGCATTAGATAGCATTACATTAGCTGCTCTAGTTTAATGAGTTCTTTTAATCCAATATTCCACTCTATTTTGATTATGTGATCTCAACACCTTAGAGTGTGTTTATTTGTTTGCTCTCTTATGTGTTAAAGGGCTATTTTATATCAACTGGTGTGCAATTATCCTCTTTTAGAAGAGATTTGTTCTCCTCGGCTTAGCGAATTTGTTTTAGTTCATTAAGTTGATCCGAACTTGAATTTGTTGGCTGCTAATTTTTTAAAAAAAGTTCTTGATGTTAGAGGACAAGATTGAATCAAAATTTTGTGGTATTAAAGATGAATATGTAATTGAACTTTATTAATTTTATTCAATTTAGGAGTAACATTTTATTTTAGTTTTTTAAAAGTCTCAAAAAGTGATATATTTCCAGGTTCATCATGGTTGTGCTTATTTTAGTTAAATTCCTCTTAAACTTGTTAAATTTTTCCCAGTTATCAATTTCTTGGTCAAGTATTGATATGCTACAGAATTCAGGTCCTTACTTCATGTGATTTGAGTCATTAACTTCAACACTTGTTAATTATTCTCTTCTTTGGTTCCTGCCTAAGTGTTTGCTTATTCTAGTTTGTTTAAGTCAATATTTAGTGTTATTTGATATCGTTTAGTTCATCAGACTATACTTAGACTCATGCTAATCATTATCTTTCTTTCTTTTACATGAACCTTCTTGTCCAAATTCAATTGGACTCCTCGCTCCCTTGCATGCTCCTCTCTTTTCGAGTCGACCTCCAAGCCGTTGAAAGGAAGTTAATGTTATTGGGTTAAAACCCAAGAAGACCGCAGTAGCAGTAGTCTAAAGGGCTGGAAATTAAAAATGGGACTTAAAAGAGTCCAATTTGAACTCAGCAGCAGCAACAGTAGCCCAAAGGGCTGGAAAATAAAAAACTGGACTTTAAAAAGTCCAATTTGAGTGCAGCAGCAAATAAGAAGCAACAAGTGGACTTAAAATTGTCCAAGTTCTATTCACACTTTTATTTTCATTATATTGTGATTTTGTGATAATTGTTTTTAGCTTCTAATATTTATTTTGTTAATTTAGATGAATCCCTAGGAAGTTTTCTATTTTATTATTCATTTTGCTTTAAGTATTTAAATTTTCAAACTCTTTTAAGGTATGCAATCTAAGCTTTAAGACTAACTTGAGAATTATTCATATTCTTTAATAGTTAGTATTTAGCTTTCAAATCCACGTTTAGGTTATTGTGTTGATTTTTCGACTTAAAAACTTGACTCGGACAAAATGTTAAGTTAAAATTATTGTTTTGGCACTTTAACATTTGACTTATTTCATTGCTTGGAATAAGATGAGTGTATAAGTATAAAAAAAAAAAACTCTTGTTATTTTCAAAATAAGAATTTTCAAGTAATCTTAAGTTTTTTTTTAAAAATTAGCCAACTTTTAAATTCGTCGGTCAACTGTGAGTTAGTGAATTCTCTAAGATGCCTAAACCCTTTCTTAGAGAATTAATTTGAACACTTAACCGACTTTGATTTTTATTTAAAAATGTTTTATTCAAATTTCCCTTTCAAAAAGGTTTCTTAATTTTCCTAAAATTAAGTGGCGAGTAAATTAATCATTTTTCTAAAAATTAACAAATTGCCAAGTTGTGAAATAGTTTAGAAACCTTAGTTCTCGAAATCGGATCGTAACATATAGTGTTACTACAGAAAAAACAGTGATTAGCGATAAATCATATTTCGTCGCTATTTAACGTGAAAAAAAATACTTTATTTTCTTCCCAATGCAAAGATTACTAATAAATATAATTGCAAATTAATTATTGCATCAATAACCTAAAATGTTCTTTGATACATGTTTTAAACTGTCAGCATTTTTGCAACACCTCTTAATATTCTCTCATCAGAGCTACTCAGTGAATAAGTATCACAAAAAACAAGGAGTCATTTACATTAATATGATGATGCTAAGACAAACCAAGCTTCAAGGACTTGTTGCATGCTTTTGTATACACTTCATAGTTTATTGTAGTTCCAGATTTTAAATGTAGGACTTTTTGCAAGTATCAGTGTCTCTATTATTTATTAATAGAAAGTGTAATAGTCTGGATTCGTAGAGTTTTGATCAGAATCGCACATTTGTTTTATGTTGTTATTCGAAGAGTTAGCTTATTGACAAGTTTGCTTGAAATTATATGCCCCTCTATAATATTTTTAATCATTTTCTCCAATAATAGGTGGTGGAATTAAAGTTTGAATGACTATGCTACTGAGGATGAATTTATAGTGTTGGTTGCAGGTTGTAAATGAACTCCTAAACTTTAACTCTTACATTTGCATATGTCAGATCACCAAGAATTTTGAATTTTATGTGTTGGCTCATTTGCACTTTGAGCCCCTATTTCGTGCTGCTCTTCAATTATGTCCTTCATAATAAATCATTTTCTAACGGAACATAAATTTATATTTCCGTATCATGATATCTTCTAACTTAATGTTCAGACATAACTTCAGCTTCTAAAGTACTTATTTTCGACTAGACTTCCTTTTTATATGACAGGACAACAAAAAGTATAGGAAATCATGTTTCTTGCATATACCATTGCTAAAAGGTCTTGCTATAAAAGATTATGTACAACTCTTCAAAATTTCTTTATTAATGAATTACTATATAACATTAGAGATGAAGTATAGGGATCTTTGCTAGAGCAGTACAAGGTACGACCACAATGGATATTCATGTAGTGTAGTGCTTAAGCCTAACCACCCCCATTAGGTCCAAGACCAATGGGTCCACTAAGCCAAGTATTACTTCATCTTCACTTAATTCAATCTATTTCCACTCTCTAAGGTCTAACATTACCCATACTCATCCAATTGCAGTATAAGGAGCAAGGTATTGTAATGGAGAAAAGGATAAAATCCTACAAAAATGACAACTTTGTCACCTGTAAAATATCAGTGACTAAAACAATGTCAAACCAAATCGCTTCTCAAGGACCTGTCAAGTTTTCTTTCCTTTTTGAAAATTCATCATGTATTTAGTAAAATAGTACACATGAAAATGAGCTTTATACAATCTAGGCAGATACACCAAATAGCCTAACCTCACTTTTATATGTATATATTTTTCATTAGTTCTATGATAAAGTTCTTTTGTTAATATTTGATTTTTCAGTATACACACCGCTTTTCTTTGTATTCCATCTTTGCTCCTTTACTTTCATTTCATGTATCTACTACACTTGAATATACATAGACAAAATTAATTACTGCTATTAGGCCCGTGTTGGCACGGGCACTACCTATTAAGTAGAAACATGAAGATAAGATGATCACAACTTAATATTTTTGTACCTTATGCAACAAAAGTTGAACAGGGTACCTTGTGATCCTGAATTAGACATCGTACATGAGCCCAAATAGCTACAAGGATAGTCATTTTCTATTAAGTCTCTGTGATTCTCCCATACTTCTAAGTGTGAACAAGTTGCTATATGTTTTTGTTGACCATTCATGTGTGCTCTTCGGGTTTTTTGTTTTACCTTGGTTCTAAACATGAATCTCTCTTTGTTAGTTATAACGTGTGTATTTTATCAACTTGTGTAATTATTGTTTTTGTAGGATTGTGAAACCGATGTTTAAGGCTGAGCAACCCAAGGTGGGATGACTTCTATGATTTTATCCCATTGAGAGTATCTTTATTTTATTTCATTTTGGAAAAGTTAGTTGCGGACACATTTACTATATCTATAGCATTATCTTCATGTGCTGAAAGACAGACGCAATACTATTAAAGTCCACTTTATGACTTCAACTTTTCTTCATCACTTTTTCGGAGGATATATCCTTTATTCTAACTTGAAAAGTTGTTTTCAGATTAATGTACCTAGGGTTGTTATGTGTATAATATATGTTGAGATAGCATATTCATGTTAAAGTCTAATAGGTGCTTCACTTCAAGGAAATTAAATATTTACTCAGGTAAGTATTTTTCTAGATAAAGGTAAAATATTTACTCTGAGATGTTAAGTCACTTGCTCACCTTAATGTTCAGCTCAACACTGGTGTGAAGAATCTTGCTAGTCCTAATGCAGAAGATAATACTCCAAAGTTAGCAAACTCAATTTATGCACCTACTTGAATTGTCACGTTTCATTGCATACAATGTAGAGCAGATCCTCGAGACACAAGAAAGATCGTTAATGTGACTTGGCAGTGAGCAATATTATTTCAGTTGGAAATGACGACTTGTTTGAATATTCATGTTAATTTTATAATTGAGAAACAATTTTGAATAATCTCCCCTCAAATTTACCTGATTATTCCTGTGACAACGTATTACTTCTAATTAATAGTATTCATATAGATTTACAGTTGGTTACTCACCAAATAGTTTATGTAAGATCCAATCATCAACAACTGTAGATTAGTAGATTACCAATTTGAATGGAAAGTATCAAATTCAGTATTGTAATCTTATTTTATAGTATAACAAAGAAGCATTTGGATCATAATAGGAAGGGATGGAATATAATAGTGACGAGTTCATATAAATAATTTTGATATGAATTTATATTTTTATAAAAAAATATATTAATATGTATAAATAATATATTCAGAATGCAATAAATAAAATATCATAATTCAAAACTCTTTAAGTTAAAAAATATACATGGGTTAATACACATGAAAAACCAAGAAAGTCGGCTAATTTTTAAAAGTTGGCTCTTAAATTATGCCTTAAAAAATGATCGGACTACATGCAATGCTTCCCTAACTCATTACGGAGGTCCTCATGAAATTTTGTTTTACACCATGTTAATTAGGACACAGGAGTAATATACATTATTTTAAAATTATATAAAAGTAGACTAAATCAGAATGATTAGCAAATTAATTTTTTAAAAACATATAAAAATTTGGATGGTTATCTAAATTTCAATTATATCACATAAATGAAGCATGAAAAAATTGAGAAAATAACATAAATGGTCTTGAGACTGGGTCTGAAATAGCCTCTTAACTATACATTTACTATATTTAGTCCTTCAACTATCTTAAGTGTTATCAAGTTTGGTCCCTTAACTGTACATCCACCAGACTTAGTCCTATAACTATCTCAAATGTTATCAAATTAATTTGATCCCTTAACTATATATTTACCGATTTTAGTCCCTAAACTGTACACTAATTGATTTTAGTCTTTTTTAAGTATTAAAAAATTTATCATGTTTGACTCTGTCTATTTTTTATACAAATAACTTAGGTTCATATTAATGAAACTCAGGCTTTTGTGAAATCAAATGTTTAACCCATTTTTTCAATTATTTCTCTCCCCGCTACTTTTTCTTAAAATTAACCTCAACTATTCAAAATTAGCAGTTTTTTTTTTTCATACAATAAAAATAAATGATCTAATATTATTACCCAAATTTCTTTACGTAAATTAGGAAAGACAATATGGAAAAAAACATACTTGTATTTAAAAGATACATTTGGAACAAGTTCAAGTGTGTAAATGATTGTGTAAGTTTATATCTGTTGAGTTTGTTAACACAACAATTGCGATAGTGATGACCTTCTATTGTAAATAGCCTGCTGCATTGGGTAGTTCAACCAGGCATTGTTATTGGATAGAACAAGTTTGAATTTTCAGTTTCGAATGGCTTTGGGTATATATAAATCCAGTCTCTGAAGGTGATTTTTTATGCTAAAATATCTTATGGATAGACAGAAAGTTTTGATATGTACGACAAAGTCATGCTTCATTTTGGTGTCATTCGCCATTGTAGATCACGTTCGTTCGATGTATGCATTTGTTTTCAACAATTTATATTAATAGAAAGTAGAGAGGGAAACAAAAAATCAATGCAATTGCAACCTCAAATTGAAGAACAATTTTATTCAGGAAAAATGCAGTGTGTATGAATAAAAGAAGGTACGTAGAGATAATCGATCATATCATGTCAAGAGCACTGTACAATTTCCATAGCCACAATCCATAAGGATATTTAATTATAAGAAAGAAGAGGACTACAGAAATTTGTAATATATATTAATTACATTACAAGGTAATAATTTTCTTAGATAAGTAATGAGTAATGACCATATACTTCAGTTAATAACAATGTAGATTTCTTTTATGTTTAAATAAGTATATATATGTTAACATCCAATTCTTGTCATATTCCGACCTTAGCTCAGTTGGTAGAGCGGAGGACTGTAGTGTGTTTGCTGAAATCCTTAGGTCGCTGGTTCGAATCCGGCAGGTCGGATTTTTTATTTTTTTTCACCTTTATTTGGTCTTGTATCTATTTTATCGAATAATTTAAGATTGTTCCATTGAAGCATTTGAATGATATATTAATGTAAGATATGATTTACAATGACGAATATCCTTCACTTATCCCCTAGATATTTGGTTCTAACTTAGAGGAATAGTCAGGATTTGAAGTTTGATCAAATCACAAACGGGCAAAAGGATTTTGGGTTGGGGGATTGTTGACCCGGGGTGGAGCCAGCTTGTGGTCCGAGGGTTTCCCTTCGGCAGAAAATTGAAGTATTTATACCTGATTAAAATTATTTTTTTATGTATATGTATAGTAGATGTCAAACCCTTTGGACCTGTTACTACCTGTATTTACTTGAACTCCTTAATGATAATTATGACTCCGCAGAAACATAGAGTAAGTTAAGCAGAATACTCTATGTAGAAAAACAATTCTAACAACACTCATATGATAATATAACATGAAATTTCAAGTGTGAAATTGGAGATTTTTATTGTAATATGAGTGACGTTATATAGTTGAAATTAGTTTAAAATCTCCAATTAGTTGAGCATGCTTTACTACTTAGCAAGTGTTATTAGCATTGTTCACATGCTTAGGGTTCCATTTCAGGTTTTTTCATGTATTTCTAATTATATGATTCAATACTGTTTCTGTTTTTTATAACTAATACATGAATAACTAATCCCTATATAACTAATATATGCATAAAATAATACATAGATTCCTTTGTAAGTAATCTCTATATTACTAATATATGCATAACTCTTACCGGCTACCAAATGACCTAAATGACTATATATGTGATTCATGCCTATTTTGATGAATTGAGGTAATGAGTTGAAGCAGTAGGTCTTTTGAAATCAATCCTCATCACAACTTAAAACTTCTCGTTTTACCCTGAATAAAGCTCTCTCCGATCAGCTAAAAACTAGTGACATCTTCTTGTGTTCAAATGTTTGTGATCAAAACGATGGGGACAAGCTGTGCAGGCTAAGAAACAGAGAAAAAATCGATATCCTTGAAACACCAAAATTCACTGACCCAAAAATTGTACAATTCCAAGATGGGATCATGTGTTGCAGTTGTTAAAGAAATAACTTGCTGAAGAGCAAAAGCACAAGAAAACTCTGGCAATATACAGTTCTGGGAAATGCCATGACTGCTCTTTCAAGATTCATGGTACTACCTCCGATCCAGATGTGTTTTTACTTGGGGAACGAAAGATGGAGAACTTAGCATCACGCCCAAAACAATCAAATCTAGGTCCATATTCTGATTCATCATCATCACTGTCGATATTACCAGCATTAGTCCTATTCTGGTTGGCTCTGCGGCGTAGAAGGAAGACGTTAAAGTAGTAGCTTACTAAAGACTCCCTGCTTTTATTTGGAAAGAACTTAAAAACCTCATCCCAGAAACTTTTCTCCTCAGACAAAGGGTTCGACTTCACTATATCCTGAAATTTGTGTTCTTCTTCTCTTGACCAAGAAAGTGCAACTTCTTCACCAATAGAGTCAAATTTCCACTCAGAATAGGCTGATCCCAAATCAATCTTAAGCTTCCTCCTTTTCTCGGATATATGAAACTTGACACAGTCATAAGAACCTCGAGTGTTGCAGCTACAGATATCTTGTCTTCCTTTACCTATAGGACCTCTGTCAACTAAGGTTCTTTTTTTCCCTCGTTTGCCTAGCGGCCAGATTCCAGTGCCCAGCCATTTAGAGTCACTTTCATAGATCTCCTCAATCGATTCGGGAATATCTGCTTGAAACTGTGGCCCAACTGGTATTCTCTTTCTGCGCTGCTTCCACCAAAAACCAATTGCCGACTCTGCAGAAGAACCGGTTGGTACATCGGCCTGATCCTCGTCATTATGAGAACTAGAAGGTGACGCAGAAAACTGCAGTGCACGCCTCTTTTTCAGATGATCTTTTGCAGATAGTACTCGCTGGCTGCATCTTAATCTTCCGGAACCAGAATTCTCATCATACATAGATGGATGCATCTTCTGTTTTATCTAAATGGCACAAAAAAATAATCTAAATTAAGCCAAAGCCCGGACCAAGTTTTTGATCTTCCATAAATTTTGGATGGTCACATAAACATGATGACCTGCTAGATAAGCAGAAATGCAAGGATACAAATAGAAGCTAAAGGGCAAATGATAAAACTCTCTGTACTGCAACTTTGTGCAATTGGGGAAGGTTTACTTTCAGTCATAAAAATGCACATAAACCAAGGGATGCTATCTCAGTTGCTAATAAAGTTAAACAATTAAACATGATCTAAGAGGCCTGCAATTGCAGAACCTATTATTCAGTATTTATCTATCAAGAACACGCACCTCCTGGCAGATCATTATTTTCTATATGAGAATTTAAATGAAAGCCTTTCAATTGTACCCACTCCAAATTCTACTAATTCACCTACCAATTCTAAACAAATGATACGATACTATTTGGAAAATTGACATAAATCTTCCATTTCTCTTCACCTCAGTGCAAAATTTACAGTCCATTTCACCCTGTCCAATAGGTCACCCTGTCCAATAGGATGAAATGATGATGATAATAACAATAATAATGTGTGGCATAGTTGTCAATAAGTGGGTCGGAAAATGGTGAAAGGTCGAAGGTACCCTGTGAAATTAGTCAAAGTGCATGCAAGCTAGCTCAGATTCCACGATTATGAAAATAACAATAATAATAATTTGCCAAATTCAGAGATATATAACAGTAGGTGGAATATGGTTCCCGGTTCATCCAATAGATGCCAAAATCATTGTACTTTGGTGCTTCTCCATTCAAACTCAAGCGTTTATCCAATTGGCAGGTTTCAATTTCATAGTTTCACCATTTCACTTTTCCTTCAAATATATTCTATCTTATAGCTATCACTACCTAATTAAGTATGACCGATGAAGAAACTCATCAATCTGTACCTATATACTTTCATTTTTTCAAAAAATGGCAAGTATATTATATATACTATCTCCAATACATAATAAGTCATTTTTGAGAAATTCGTCCACCCATTAAGAAACCACTTAACAGCAACATTATTTAAGAGGCTACAAACTACCTTGTATCTCTTTTTCAATATTAATTAAGTATTGAAGACCTTTAAGAAATTTTTCCATATATCATCATTTATTAGACAAGAGTAAATTTGGAGAGAGAAAAATTAATACCTTCTTTTATTTTAAAAAATTTCACTCATCTACCAAATTTGGAAGGTTACAAAATCACTTAAAGTGAATCAGAGGGAGTCCCATCTTAGTTTACGTTTTGCTTTCCAGAGCCCTTCATAATGTTTCTAACAACTTTATCAGAAATAGAAGTGACATTCTTTTATTTTGAATAGTTCAAAATGTCGGAAATCATTCCACTATGAACATTCTATACAATTTTATCTCACTAATACCCATATAATACAAGTAAAACTAGCATATTAAACTTGTATTCAGTCAAAAAAACACATTTTATGTTATGTAACCGGGAAAATAATAGTTTTAGCTCTCTCCAAAGCAATTTCAAACCTCCACATGGATACTAACCAGACTACAGGATTCCGTAACCGTTCTTGGGGCATCCTGGATTTCAATGGGCCTAAAACCACAAAGTTCAAGAGCAAAGTATAAAATTGTACTGAATTTAAAAATGACTAAGAATAGAGTATTCAAACAAAAATTAGTGAAGTGAAAATTTTCATTAAAGAAAAGTAAGAACACTTTGGTGCATGCTAATAGGGAAGGAAGAGTATTTTGAGAGGAAAATGGTAAATATTACTTTGTATTCAGTCAAAAAAACACGTTTCTAATGTCACTAAATCATCAGAAGCTCAAATAGAGTTTTTCAATACATTTCAACACAGAAGCTCAAATAGAGTATAATTAGCAGTAACATATCAGTCTCAGTGATGACAGCATAATCATAAGCTTTCGTTTAAAAATCCTTAAACTCCTCCTAATAAACTTGGGCCTTGGTGTGGCTAGGTTTTCCAACTATTGATTGTGTATTTGCTAGCTTGCCTTGAAGGTAAATAACCCAGTCAAAGATTATTCATTGTCCTAGCAGGAAATGTCTAGACCATCTTTACCCAAGTTGAAGTACATATGTCCTGTGTTTTCTTCTCTTTCACATGTCTATTTAACAACCAACCACAATTCGGATGAGTCAAAGCCATAACATATCTCTAAAAAAGCCAACTATTTCTGTATTTGACAGAATAATATGGCTCCTATCCTTAACACAATATTTTGACCTGTCATTGCTTTCCAAGAAATGTGTTATCTCATCAACTTATGAAATACACTTTGTTATAGCCTCATTTGGAGGATTTCATCCTATTATAAACACAATGAAACAGCTGCCCCTATTAACCTACATATAGATTATAGAACCTGCACATTGCATTCATAATGCCTCTTAATGCAACTTTAATTGTGCCTTTCTTGGTCAACTTCTTAATTGAATATAAAAGCAAGGTAGTTTTATATATTGGGTGAAGATGTGGCCCTTAGGTCTAACTCAACCCAAAAGAATACCAATGATACAAAATTCCAATATGTAAGGTCTATGAGTAGTCTCATAAAAGATGGTGAATAAAGTATCAATACGCATTCATACCTAGTTCACGAGGGAAGAACTGTCCAAGACCATATAAGGAGGCTACAACTCATTCCCTCAACCAATATGGGACATTCCCTCACACACTAAGGACTCAAATGAAGTCTAGATTACAGAGACCCAACATTGAGAAACAACATGGATCAACAAGTTTGGCTTAGATACCATGTGAAGATATGGCTGTTGAGCCTAGCTCAATCCCAAAAGATATCTCATGAGAAGAGAATTGCTCAAAAGCTAGTGCAGCCTTGGATCTTCTAGAACAAATTCAAAGTAAAAGTGATACAATTGAAAGACATGGATGAAGATGTCACACAATATCCATCACATGCCAAGCAGTTACCCCTCTCCCACCCACCCACATACCACCACCATCACTCACATACATGTGCATCAAAATGACCAAAAAGCAACAAATTATATCAACGAGTTGAACTCTCGACTTGAACTGAAGAAATAAGATATTCTATAAAATAAATAAGGCATATATATACGAGTTGTCTGAAATAACTACTACTGAATACATAATGATATGAAGTATCAATCTCCAGGAAGAAACTAATGTACCTGCCATACTGATTGCTGAGCACATGGATCCACATCCTTTTTCAAAAGCATTTCATCTCGCAGCAGCAGAACCTGCTTCCAAACCACTTCAGTCCCATAATCCTTCCACTTAGACCTTTCTGGCAAAGTACCAATGGCAAGATCACAAGGATTTTTTGCAACTTCACTTACCCACTTCACCATATCCAAGTAAGATTCTCGCTTCCTCTTCCTACTAATGCAATCTTCCTCAACCATAGTGGACTTCGTTAACGACTCATCTGTTCCATTTCCATGCAGAACACTAACACTTTCCCTTCCCTTGACAGACTTCAAATGTTCTTTGTCATAGACAACACTCCTAGTTTCATCAATATCCTTTACAGTAATCACATTGCTGTCCAAATTACTTTGATCATCAAATTTCTCATTACTTTCATTCAACCCATCAAAATCCCGAGCCTCATCACTATCTGTAGTATCAACACCTTTCTTCCTTAATTTACATTTCCCATTTTCACCATCTTTAGCTTTTTCATCTGAAATCTTCATTAGAACCTTCTTCAGATCCAACTCAACATCCATAGGAACTCCATCCCCACCTGAACCCAAATCACATTTACTCACCTTACTCTTAACACTACTACCATCAATTTCCCTAACTCTCAACATCCATTTCTCTAATACACCCAAATAGTTAACATAAACCAATTTCAAAGCCATCCCATAACTCGAATCGAACCCACAATCCATACCCACTAAACCCCACAACCCATTTTCAGAAACTCTTTGATACCCACCATTTTTCCTCACAACCAAGTAAAGCTTGAACAAATCCACTGCTTTCCCATCACCCAACATCGGAGGTAATGGCCTATAACACAAACTCCCAGCAACTTCTTTCAAGCATATAGTAAAAACTTCTATGAACAACAGTTTCGCACTATCGTAATCTACTTCATTTTTCACAAGAGTTTTTGGGTTTTCGGGTTTTTTGAAGCTCGTTAGATTTGACCCATCAACTCTTTTCGACCATCCTGCCATTGATTACCAATTTCAAAATGAAAAAAAATGCAGAATCAATATAAACAAAAATACTACCAAAAAACAGAGAATTTCCAACACGTAGTAAGCATTTCCATTCTTTCCAACAAGTGTACCAGTTAGAGAAAAAACTTAGGCGGAAAGATACGGATCTAGCAAGGGATTTTAGCTGTAAATTTTTGGGAAATTCTAGTAATACTCGCCTGCCTTCCTCCCTTCTTCAGGGAGAAGGAAGAACTAATTTTTTCCCCCTTTTTTCTATGCCAATTTTAGAAATGAAACAGTAGCTTTTATTGAAAAATGAAAAAATAACATTTTTCAAGAATTTGTGAGCAAAAAGAGAAAAAACTTACCAGTAAACTTTCTAAGTCACTTTTTTTTTTTTCAACTTTTTTTTTTTTTTTAATGAAAACCCGCAATCGCTATTTTTAGGGTGCGCACAGGGTAAAATTCCTGCTCCTATGCAATAGGAGCAAATCACATAAGAAAGGTAATCCGCACTAGGCAAGCCCGATACGACGAGCTCGACCCAAAAGACAAACCCCTTACCAACGCAGGATTTCGAACTTGAGACCTCCAACATGGAATTCTCATGCCCAAACCACTAGCTACCCCGAAGGGTCTAAGCCACTTTTAATTTAATCAAACACATAAACGAAGCTTATTTTTAAATTTGTACTTGGAATTGGTGGTATTATGAAATAATAATAATAATAATAATAATAATAATAATATAGTACTCCATGTAATCATAATTAAGTAATCTAGTTGATTATCTTATTAAAAATAGTTGTCATATATTAGTTACCCATGTTACTAAATTTAAAAAAAAAAAGAAACATTAATTAATTTTTTTTTTATATTACTCTTGCAATTAATATTTTTTGAAAGTGTTTACATTTATTTGTAAAATTTTCAAGAAGTTTTTTAAAGAGTAAATTAGTAAAATCATATTCTTATTTATGATTTCTTAATAAGGTATAAAAAATAATCAACTAATATGGAATGAAAACGGTAAATGACACACTTTTAAAAAAAAAAAGAGAGATGCTAAACAACCATCAAATTTTGGCCAGAATTTGACCAGAAATCTGAAAAGACTATTATAACTTTTTTCCTTCAAAATAAAATTAAATCTTGCTCTTTTCTAGTAAATTGTATATAGTATTTATTAGGGATAAGGGTCTGAAAAATAAATCAACTTTGGTCGGATTTGTTGTTGCGATACTAAACTTTCATAAGGACCTATTACCTCCCTAGACTATTTAATATCGTATTTTTTACCCCCTGAACTATTTAATAGTGTATTTTAAAGGTATATATGTGTCCACATGGACACATTACTATTTATAATTTTGTATTATTTTTTATGTCCACGTGGGCTAATATATATGTTTAAAATACGGTATTAAATAGTTTAGGGAGTTAATAGGTCCTCATGAAAGTTTAGTATCGCAACAACAAATTCGACCAAAGTTAAGATATTTTTCAGACCCTTATCCCTATTTATTATGTTGATAAAGATTAATTTTTTGCGTTCCACCTGTCAAAATATTTAACAATTTTGTTTCTTCTTCAATTCATTTTTCTTCTCTTCGTCATTTTACTTCTTTTTCTTACTTTTTTTTAAAATTCTCCAGACTCTTTTTATAAAAATAAAAATAAAAATAAAAATTGTGGAGTAAATTAAAAAAGAAACTAACAGAAATAAATATCTACTTTAGATCTCCAATAAAGCAATTCTATAAGATCACAAAAAAACACTATTTATGAAATTTAATTTCACATTTTCTGTATATAAATAATTAATACATTAAAAACTTTTATATTATAATTCAATTTTAAATACTATTTATATTTTAAAATAAAACACTTACGCTTTATGTACTGTGAAAATTCTATACTTACACTTTCAATGTAATTTATCTATAAATAAATATATTAAAATAACGTTATTAAACAATAAATTAAATTATAAAAAAAATGTGAAGTTATCCTCACAAAATTTTAAAATGAAAATAATTTTTTCATTCATGCATTTGATTTAAAAATAATTAATATTTTTTTTAAAATGTTAAGTGATACCAATTATCTAATAAAATATATCAATTGTTAGTAGTAACTTTCTTTTAGTTTAAATACGTACATTATTTATAAAAAAAATTGAATGTAACATATATTATACGTAATATCTTTTTATTTATTTATTTTGCCTTAAAATTATTTATATATAATTTAGATAGAGTTTCATTTAGGTAGAACATTCAATCTATACAATGTTTAGAACATTATTGAAGGATGAAACTTGTATGATTTGTATAATATAGAAGATGTGAATGTTTGATTTCAAAATATAGAGGGTGCTAAAAAAAAATAGAGAGAGAGGGGTCTATCTTTAACGGAATATAGTATAAAAATGTTTAGTGTAATTAATTAGGATTGATACTTATAAGATATATAATTTTATGATTTCTATATTATATTGATCTCTATCATGTATAAAGTGTTTTGACTTTTAACTTTTTTTATTGTATATTTTCAAAAAAAAAAAAATTAAAAAATAATTCATAATTTAAATTTTTAAACACAATAATTCATAAAATTATTTAACTAAAGCTCATAATAATAACAAATATCAGTAATAATTCACAAGTTATCAAATTGGCATAATATAGAGGCGCAAGACTACAACATTAATGCTAAGCACTCTCTTAGATTGTTGTTAACTAGGGATATCACTTAATTATTTAAATATGTGATTTAATTTTTTAAAACATAAAATTAACAAATATGCAAACCTACAACATTAATGTGTAACTATCTTGGGTTGTCGTTAAATAGGATCGACACTTATGAACCATATGATTTTTATTATTTCTATAATGTGTCTATATCTATCAATTACTTACATTATATTTTTTTAAAAATATTTAAAATGTATTTTAAATTTATTTATATAATAAATACAACAAAATTACTTAATTTTAAAATTCTTAATCAGTTTCAAAAAAAATACTAATTTGAGGAAAAAAATAATAATAATATTGTGACTACAACTATGTATACTTAATATTTTAACATATAATTTAATTACAAATTTATATATATAACAAAAAATAATACTAATAAAGAAAAAATATATGTGATGAAACTTTGATCTAGTTCATGCTTAACAAATTTGTGTTGTCATTATCATTGGAGAATTATGAAAATGTTTTTCTTTCATTTTTTGTATAAAAAATTATTTTGAAATCATAAAGAACTTTCTATATCTTTTCCGTGTTATTATAATTTTTCAATAAAGCCCTATCAACATTTTAATCTAAAACATATTTGTATATGTCTCTAGTACTAAAATAAATAAATAAAATATTAATTTTAATGAGTCTTTATCCGTGTATGATGTGATTCATATACGGTCAAGAATATAAAGATAATCCCATAATAGAGGAAACACGATGGTAATTTCAGTTTTCTTCATATTTCACTCACATACATTCTAAGTATAATCAGATAAAATATTTTTTTATTATTTAACTTTTTTCTAGAAAATTGGTGTGTAACAACAACTCCTTTAAATAAATAGGAGTACTTATTTTGTCAATTCAGTTAATTTCAAATTTTTAATTTTGAGTATTATAGATATAAATTTTTAATATTTAAATTTATATATAATTTATCTTTTCACGATTAGAAATTATAAACTAAAATAGATAATCTACACTTTACTCTCTTTTTTTGTACTTTTTTTTATCATTTAAGAAATAAGAAATGAAAAATAAATAAACAAATAACTGAAAAGATGAAAATTTTGAAAGAAAAAGAGAAGAAGACACAAATGAAGTAAACAAATATTACTGTCACATTTTTAATTTTTCTTTTGTAAAACAATTTTCTTTTTAGATCTTGAAAATTTCAAGAGAAAAGAGTGGGTGAGACTTATATTTTCTTTGGTGGATTTGTGGTTCCTTTTTCATGTTTAACTGTGAAATTATCAGTAATTAATCTCATTAATCATTTTCAATATATTGGAAACATAATTGAAGAATATATTCAATATTTAAGTTAAAGGGTAAAAATGTCCAAAAATAAACTATTCCTTCCATCCAACAATAGTTGTCCACTATATTAAAAATAGTTGTTCAACAACACTTGTTCAATTTAAAAAATCAAGATATAATTTATTTTTTTGTGTCTATTTTACCCTTGCTATTAAATATTATTTATCATCTACTCCCTCCGTCCCATATTATATGCTATCCCTTTCTATAAATAATTGGTCTATAATACTTGTCATTTCATAAAATCAATGTATAAATTACCATATTATTTCTTTTTTACCCTTGTAAGTTATTAGCCTTGAAAATATACATTTGATCAACTTAGAAACGTTAAGTAAATGTTTCATGTTCATTGGTTAAATTAATTAATCAAAATAAATTAATTGATATTCATTGATTGAAAATTTGAGTTCCAAAAAAATTATATAAGGGTAGAAGGGTAAAATTACATCATTTCTTAATGCAAGTGCAAAGTAAAAAAGTGACATATAAAACGGGACGGAGGGAGTAACACATTTCTCAAACATTATATAATAAAGTCAAAGGAAAATATAGTAATATTACCCTTGTTATTTATTATTTTTTTAGGTGTATGTCAAGTTGATAGTGGACAACTATTGTTGGATAGAGTGAGTAGTTTGTAGTGTGTACATGTCTTTTTACCATTCTGATCAAATTATGGCTAAATTTTTATGGCCAAAAGAATTTTCCCTTTAAGAATATACTCCCTCCGTTCCTTTTTATATGTCATCCATTTTAGAAATAGTTGGTCCATAAAATTTGTCATTTCATAAAATCAACGCATAAATTAACATATTGTTCCTTTTTTACCCTTGTGAGTTAATAGCATTGAAAATATACATTTGACCAACTTAGAAAAGCTAAGTAAATAATTCATGTTCGTTGGTTAAATTAATTAATCAAAATAAATTAATTCATATTCATTGATTGAAAACTTGAGTTTCAAAAAAAATAAATAAGGATAGAAGGGTAAAGTTATATCATTTTTTAATGCAAGTGCAAAGTAAAAATGTGACATATAAAAAGGAACGGAGGGAGTACTAGTAGTCTCCTAGAAAATGTAAAATAGTTAAGAACTTTATTAAATGAACAATAAATATGGAAAAAATGTTTCAACAATCTTCTTAAACTTTGAACAATTCATTTATTTTGAAATATTCTCAACAATTCACTTAATATAGTCATAGATTTCTAAAATATTTTTGACAAATTATTTTTTGGGAAGTTGCACCATTTGTTGATCATAGTTTTTGAAAAAATTATTTGAATTTTTAAAGAAATATGATTATATCCGTAAGTTTTGAAAACTGTTAAAAATATCCTTAAGTTTATATTATACCCTCCGTTCCTATTTATATGTCACAATTTTGGATTTCATGTGCATTAAGAAACTAAGTAAATTTACTATTCTATCCTTATTTAATTTTTATTTAATTTTTTGGAACTCAAGTTTTCAACCAATGAATATTGTCACGACCCGAGCCTACACCCTGGGCGTGGCCGGCACTCGAGAACCATTGTTAGTTCCCAAGCGAACCCTCATCCTGGCTGACTACAAGCGGAAGACTAACTCAAAGCTTAAAAACTTAATAAAATTCATGACACTTACAAATCTTTAACTCAAATGAATAACTCTGAATAAAAATAGAATATTCAACTAGCCAACAATAGGCAACTCAAGTCTTTAATACATTTAATAAGATAAATGAAACAAACTTCTGAAACTCTATTATCTATCTATGAAGCCTCTAACTGACAAAGATGAAAGTCAGGACAAGACTCACGGCATCCTAACAACTGATATAACTGAAAAATAAATGAAATCCTCCGGAAGAAAAGAGGCTCACCATAGCTAACTCGAACTCCATGTGGTATCAACGAAGCTCTTATTGATGATCCCGAATACCTGAATCTGCATCATGAAAGGATGCAGGCCAAATGGCTCAGTACATGGAATGTACAAGCATGTAAGGGGAATTCTAAAGCATAACATAAGATTGAAACTTGATAAAAAGGAAACATACTTGCCTCTTCTCAAACTTACTCAACTCAAGGGATACTCAAAACTACTCAAACTTACTCAACTCAGAAGTACTCAAGGATAGGATACTCAACTCAGCAATAAGGTTCTCAACTCAGTGAAACTCAATAATAAGGTACTCGACACAATGAAGCACAAATCAACTCAAGATACTCAACTCAAGATACTCAACTCGAAGGTATTCAACTCGAAATACCCAACCCATAATGCTCAAGAATAAAACAATAGTAAAAGATGCAATATATATGGAAAGATGTAAAACTGTAGATAGCAACTCAATGTATTTGAAAAATACAATAATACTCAAGTGTATATAAAAATACAATATAACTCTGTGGAAGTTTCTCTAACCAACAACCATCACTATGAGCTTAAGTGATGATACAACGTCTTGCCCACACTGCTAGAACTGTCCTATACTTTGTCGTCATATAAAACGTCTTAACTAAGTGGATCCACTAGTCTATGCTAAAAAACACTAAGGAATCATCTAAAAAGTTTGATCCTTTCTACCCATGATGGATACATGGTTTATGGAGACTTGAGTTATTATGAACTCGCGTTCCCATATCGGTGGTCAATACTACTCCCAAAAATAGACTCATATGTTTTAAAAACAAAACTCTTTCTATGATTTGAGATAATTACCCAAAAATCTATCTCTTAAAAGAGATGGTACTCAAACTGCTCAAAACTCTTTTGGAAATCTCAGTTTCCTCTCATCTTAAATGTGAAAACATTTACTCTTGGGAATACTTAGTTCTCATATATCATTTTAAAGAAAATGAACTCAACTATGCTCTTTCTCAAAAACATTTCAAAATCATATTATAATATTATCATTGATGACTCGAAAAGTCATACTGCATAAACATTGATGATATATTTGTCATACTAATCATGTTTTAGAAAACTCTTTTCTCAAAACTCATCTTTACTTTCTCAAAACTCAATTTAAGAACTCAAGTGTTGGCTTTGAAAAGCTTTAAAAATTTATAACTCAAATCATAGGGTTCATGCGGAATTATGAACGTGAACTACTCAACTCAAGAACTCAAAGATACTTCTCATCTCAAGATTGTTCGACTTATAGGGTTCATGCGGAATTATGAGCATGAACAATTCAACTCAAGGGTCAAAATATCAATAAGGAACTCATGTATACGACTCTTCTACTTCTCATACTTACTTACTCAAAACTTAACTCAAATCGATGATGGATCTCAAAGGATTCACAATTGAACTCAAAGGCTTCCTTGAACTCTACTCCTAACGTAAATTATGAATTCAAGAGTTATGGTTCATGATATGAAGGATCTCGTGATGGTAAAGTAGACTCATGAATACATTTTTCTCATTCTCATACTCACTTGCTCACGTCTTGAAACAAGTTACTAGAAGTTGTAGAAGACTCCTAAAAAAGACTCAAAGGGACTTTCTAAAAAATGTTCGAAAGAACTCTCAAACTTGACTCTCAACTCTACCTTGAATTGATTTATGAATTCAAGGTTGTGATTTGTGATAAGAAAGATCTCGTGATGTTTATGAGTGTGTTTAGATAGGTAAACATGAGAAACGATCAAGAAATCACTGTCTAGAAGCAAGTCCGTGACGCGGAGATGCATTTTAATATTTGATCGCGAAATAACTTTTGAGGCAGAGGGGTTCGTGACCACTCCGCGACGCGAAGAAAAAATTCTGTGAAAGGGAGAGGTAGGTCCGTGACGCGGAGCAAGGTGCCAGATTCGCCCGACTTTTTCCTTCTTTGTTTTCTAACCCCAATTCACCTAGATTCGACTTTTTTTCTCAATTTCTCTTTAGATTCAGATACCCAATCTATGTACACAAGAATCTACTCATAAATGACTCTACAATCGACACAATTTCTTCAAGAACTCAACAATCCCATCCTAACTCAAAAACGACAACCAATTTCAAGAACACAATTCAAGATCATCAAACTTTCAACTTTCTAGAACGAATTTCACTGAAATAAACATGATTGGCGTGTGGGTGAACAAACCCAACACTATAGAAGCTTACATACCTGAAAAATCATCTTCTTGAAGCAATTTGAAGGAAAAATCTTGAAAGATGAATCCTAGCCTTAGCGTTTCTTGAATTCCTTGAGCGTAGAATTTTTGGAGTGGATGAGAGGGTTTGATTTAAGAAAACTAATTTTTCTACTCGTTTAGGGTAATTTAGATGCCCTCCTAAGGGTTTTTAGGACCAAAATACCCTTTAAGAAATAAATAAAATGAGATGGGAGTCGGAATAATTTTTCACTAGGCAGTGAGGTCCGTATTGGCTCCATAACGCGGAGCCATCGCGGAGCTGCTGCCAGGTTGGAGCAACGTTAGTAATTCATTTATAACTTTTTACTTAGAGCTCGAAATTTAGCAAACTCGGTGGAGTTGGAAAGAGGATTCGAAGACCTTTCATTATCTATCTTGTATCCCCACCTAACTCATCCTGTACTAAGAGCTATGGTCGTTTGAAGTTCACCCAAAACTCATACCTTAAGCATAACTTGCAAAATTTCAGATTTTGCTATTTCGAATTTAGTTCATTTTGGAACTAAAGGTTCTACATCTAGTGACCTTAACACTCAAGAAATTTAAATTCCTAGGTAAAAATACTACTCACAACGAAGGATGGTTCGAGTCTCAGTTCGAAAATATTTCTGGGGTGTTACAAATATGAATTAATTTATTTTGATTAATTAATTTAATCAATGAAGATGAATCATTTACTTAGCTTTTCTAAGTTGGTCAAATGTATATTTTCAAGGCTAATAACTCACAAGGATAAAAAAGAAACAATATGATAATTTATACATTGATTTTATGAAATAACAAGTATTATGGACCAACTATTTATAGAAAGAGATGACATATAAAAAGAAACGGAGAAAGTATCATTTTATAATGAACATGTTGAGTGATAAAAATTAAACTCATAGATTATAACTTGCAACATGCTTATAAACAATTTTTATATTTACAGACATTTAACAAGTTCTATGAAACAATATCATTACATACTTGACAGTCCAATCACAACATTCACATTATAAATAGAAATATACTCCCTCTATTCCATATTAACTTAATTTTTGAATTTTTTTCATTGTTCAAAATAATTGAATTGTTCAAAGTTCAGGATGGATGTTTGAATATTTTTTCATATTTTCCCTTATCTTTAGGGTCTGTTTGGAAAGTCGTCTGATAATTGAAATTGGTGTATTTACTAGGATAGTAATTATCAGCCTAGTAATTACACTAACCTGGTTTGTTTGTCATAGTGTAATACATTGTAATTACACATGTATTGTTTGGATGCACAATTATATTAAATTTTAAAAATAAAAATTAGTTATTTAAAATTTATATTAGACAAATAAGAAACTTTATAAATGATATTAAATTGAATATGTAATTTACTTGGCCATTACCAGCTGACCAAGTAATTACATGGCCAACCAAACACGTCATACTATGTAATTACGCCAAATCCAATTATCATGTGGCTTTCCAAACAGGCCCTAAATGAAGTTTGTTAATAAGTTGGGTAAGCATTACGTATAATCCCACTATTTTTAAGGCATGTTTTCGCATTTACGATCCAACTTTTAGAAAGACGCGACTTTCTTGGATTTTCGTGTGTATTAGGCCAATGATCTGGCGCCCCAAGGTACCCAATTTTTTTTTCCGCAAAAAACTTTATGAAGACATCCGTAATGAGTTGAGGAAACATTACATATAGTTCCACCATTTTAAGAAATATTTTTGCATTTATGAGCTATATTTTAGGAACTACGCGATTTTATTAGTTTTTCGTGTGTTAGCCCATGGATCTAGCGCCTTGGGGATCTTAAATTTTGAGAATCTCCGTAATGAGTTGGGGGAGCAATACATATAGTCTCACCATTTTAAGGCATATTTTCGCATTTACGAGCCAACTTTTAGAAATTACGTGGCTCTCTTCCTTTTTTTGTGTGCATTACAAACAGTTGTATTTTCATAGACAAATCTTTTCATAAAAAAATCACATTTTAAGTGACACTTTTTCATAAAAGAACACAACTATTTTGAACAAGTATATATATAATTTGGTTGTTTCATACTAGTCATACCATATACTAGTAAAAGAGAAACTCAATGACCACAATATCAAATATATTCTAAGAATTTTGTAGGTCAAACACAATATAAGAATGCCATTGAATCTCATATCTTGTGCTCCAAATTTAAATAGAACTCTAAGTCTAATTTTATCTTTATCATAAGCAGAGAACCTCTACATTTTAATTATGATCTCAAAAATATTTTCAAATATTTTTTTTCCATACTATCAAAATGCCATTGGAAACAAGAAACCTCATTTGAAATATTATTCTACAAAAGAATTATAGTGCTTCAATTCCCTTTGACAATCTTTACACAATGTCAAAGTTTATTCCATAGATGCACCTATGTAGGCACAAAATCACAGACTTTAAGTCACTGGTCCTTTTTGTTTCTTGCAAAAATATGTCTTAGAAAATGGTGAGATTATACGCAATGCTTCCCCAACTCATTATGGAGGTCCTCATAAAGTTTTTCATAAAAAAAATTTGGCTGTTCCAAGACGCAGATCCATGGACAAAAGAAAAACCGAGAAAGTCTGCTAATTGCTAAAAGTTGGCTTGTAAATGCGAAAATATGACTTAAAATGGTGGAACAATCCGCAATGCTTCCCCAATTCATTACGAAAGTCCTGATAAATTTTTGCAGATAATTTTTTTTAGTGCTCCAAGGCGCCAGATCCATGGACTATTACACACGAAAAACCAAGAAAGTCGGCTAATTCCTAAAAGTTCCATCGTAAATGTAAAATATGCCTTAAAAATGGTGGGACTATACGTAACGCTTCCCCAAGTCATTACGGATGTCCTCATTAAGGATTTTTTCATAAAAAAAAATTGTGCTCCAACGAGCAAGATTTATACACATGAAAAATCGAAAAAGACGGCTAAGTCGTAAAAGTTAGCTCATAAATGCGAAAATATGCTTTAAAAATGGTGGGAATATACGCAATTCTTCGCCAACTCATTACGAAGGTCCTTATAAAGGTTTTTCAGAAAAAAAATAATTGGGTTCTCCTAGGCGCTATGTACATGGCCTAATATACACAAAAAATTGAGCAAATCGGTTAATTCCTAAAAGATGGATCGTAAATGCGAAAATATGTCATAAAATAGTGGGACTATACGCAATGCTTCACCAACTAATTACGGAGGACCTCATAATTTTTTTTTAGAAAAAATGTTTTGGGTGATCAAAGGCGTTGGATCCATGGGACATACGAAAAATCGAGAAAATCAGCTAATTTCTAAAAGTTGGCTAAAAAATGCAAAAATATGCCTTAAAAATGGTGGGAGTATACACAATGTTTCCCCAACTCATTACGAAGGTCCTCATTTTTTTTTCCAGAATTTTTTTTTTTGGTGCTCCACGGCGCCAGATCAATGGGCTAATATACACGAAAAATCAAGAAAGTTGGCTAATTCCTAAAGTTGGCTTGTAAATGCGTAAATATACCTTTAAAATAGTGGGACTATAGAAAATGTTTTCCAAACACATTACGGAGGTTCTCATAAAGTTTTTTCAGAATTTTTTTTAGGGTGCTCCAAGGCGTCAGATTCATGGGTTAATACACACGAAAAATAGAGACAATTGGCTAGTTCCTAAAAGTTGTCTCGTAAATGTGAAAATATCCTTTAAAATTGTGGGACTATACGCAATGTTTCCCAACTCATTATGGAGGTTCTCATAAAAAAATTTGAGAATTTTTTTTTGGGTGCTCCAAGGCGCTAGATCCATGGGCTAATTCACACCAAAATCCGAGAAAGTCAACTAATTTCTAAAAGTTGGTGAAAATATGCCTTAAAAAATGGTGGGACTATATGCAATTCTTCCCCAACTCATTACGGAGGTCCTCATAAAAAAAATTCAGAATTTTTTTTGGATGCTCCAAGGCGCTAGATCAATGGGCCATTAAGACACTAAAAACCAAGAAAGTCAACTAATTCCTGAAAGTTGAGTCGTAAGTGATAAAACATGTCTTAAAATGGTGGGACTATACACAATGTTTCGCCAACTTATTTCGGAAGTACTCAAAGGTCTGTCAACAAGCTATTTTTATACATATTTTTTCATATTTGTTTAAAACAAAATATAGATGATGTTTTTATGTAACTTTTAGTTTAGAATTTGAAAACTTAAGTTTCGAAAAAGACTTTTATGTATGTTATGAATTCTTCTGTTTAGATTATACGCTTGAACAAAATATTGAAAATAAAATTGATTCTAATAAAAAGATATGTTTTGATTATTTTAATATTCGAGTATTAGAGAAAAAAAATAGATCATGAATTTGGTGGACATTTGGCCATATATAATTAGAAAAAAATATTTTTCACTTTACTAGAAATTTTTAAAATTGGTGTTGTGTTTTGTTATATTTTCCACAAATGAGATAAAATAACATTTTATTTGAAATTCTAAACATGAGGGTAGTTGCAAAGTTTTTCAAATTCAGATTTCAACTTCAAGTTTAATTTGAAATTATCATGGTCAGAATTATTTTTTAAATAAAATAAAAATTATTTCAGAAAGAAGACGAGTGACATAGTTCTTTTAATCCACATGAAGCACGGATAAATTCACTAATTAAATGATGGAAAAGAAAATATGATCTCTAAATTAGAGAACAACATCCCAAACAAATTTGATTGAGAACGTCATGTATCACCCAAGTCTTATTGGAAGGTCTATTTATAGTGACACAAGAATAATTGTTTCATGGACATTTTGTTTAAATTAAGAGAGAAGTATTGAAAATATTCTCAAACTTGATGCGGATTATTATCTTTAATAGCTCCGCCCCTACACACGAGCTCCAAATATTCATAAATTGAAAGAAATGCATTGATCATAACATTGGCCAATTTGGCACACATTGTATTAGGAGTGGAAAAAATGGTTTAATTGCAAAATTACACTTTTTATACATGATTACCATTATTTTTAATAAATATATGGTAGATATTGAGCTCCTTCAATTTCTTTATGTGTTTACTTTTTCATATTTTGAATCCTCTTGATGAAAATTCTAAATTCACCACTATTCATAAATAATATTAAATGAACCTATAAATATAAAATAGTAATTATTTCTTACACTCGGATTATTATAGTTCAATTTTAGTTTAGTTCAAACCATAAAATATATGGGATTCCAAAGGTGAAATTGGGAGAATTTTGGCCTAACTAGAAAAATGAAGAAAAAGAAGAAAGAAAAAGATTTGACTTAACAATGTAAGTCAAAATCAAACTTGATTACATCACAGAAATTATGAGCTTATGGGTTATTTTCGTTTTATAATTTTTTTCGAGTTTTGACTAATTTAACATGAATTGACTTTTGCTGATTTGTCATTGACTTATGCCTAATTCATTTGCATTTAGAGGTCTAAATTTGAATTATTCAGATTTTAATTTATAAAATATGTTTTTTTTGTTAAGATTTCGCCACTTATTCAGTCCGATTCGATCAGATCCATGCGGAAGTCTTAAAAGCATTCAAACTTCAATTAACTCACATTTGCTAATCATTAAATTTTTGTATTTAAATGCCTTAAAAATGTCTTCCTCCACAAACCTGTAAGTTGATTTCTTCTCCACCATCTTTTACCACTATTTATTTTCTTTTAAAAAATAACATAACATCAAATCTTGTACCATTTTAAAATTTTATGTATTTAATATAATATATAATTATTATATTTGTAACACCCCGTATCTGAAAATAGACCAGATTGCAGACTTTTAGTGTTGCAGGAGACACTCACGGGCACCATCCACAGACCGTAGGAGGACCCACGGTCCGTCCTGCAGGTCCGTGGTTCGTGTCAGCAACCTCCCCCAGAACTCAGCCAGAAATTCGGCCAAGTGTTGACCCACGGTCGGACCTACGGTCCATAAGTCAGGTCACAGACCGTGGTTCGTGTCCGTGGATCGACGCCCCTAAAGCCCAACTTCAGTCTTGATTAATGGTTGACCAGCACGGACCGTCATTCAATGCACGGTTCGTAGGTCTGACCGTAGGTTAGAGTCAGCAGCAAGTTCGATGAAAATTATCGAGTGGGTCAACTTCAGATGGTTATAACTTTTAGCACAAAAGGAATTATGTATCCCATTACCTATGATTTGATAGATAATTTAATCCTCTTTCCAACGCCACCGAGTTTGCTAAAATCCGACCTCCGGGGCGTGACAATTTTATTTTAATTATCTTTTGCGGGAAGATATTAGTTAGGTTGTTGTTGCATTGTTTAAATTTAATACTTAAATAATTCTCGATTCAATGTATCCTAGCTTGTCTATATCACATTCCTTGGGTGCGAGTTTTCTTATTGTTAGCTTTGCTGGTTTATCTTTTACCACTCAATGGATGCTTCCTTATCTTCTTCTTGTTAGATTTGCCGGTTTATTCTCATTTGTTGCACTAAGAAAGATGATGATAATGAAAAGTTAATAACTTTGATAGTCACTCAACTCTCAAAAGTCATTCAACTATGACTTATTTAAACAGAAAGTCACTGAACCTATTTAATTGTTTTTTTTATTAAAATTTGCTGCCATGACATTTTATTTTTTATCAAAAAATTTAAGAACCAAATATATATCCATTTAAACCATTTAATAATCCGCCCCATTTAACCCGCTCCGCTAAAATATAATATTAAACTTTTTATTTACCATTAATTCCCTAAATCATTCTCCGTTGTCTCCCCCATTCTTTCCCTCTACTTCTTCTTCTCTTTTCTTTTCTTATTTAATTTCTCAATTTCAACCTCTTCTTCATATATCAATGTGATATGAATAACAAATGGATAAAAATCATTTGCATCCCAACTTTTGCTTTAAAATCAAGCTAGCAATTATATGTTGTTCCGTTCTATCCTGAGAGTAATTAATTAATTCAAACCGTGGGTAATTGCGAGAGGATTAAATTCCTAAACACAATTTTTATAGGCCTCGAAACCTAGTCAATCTTACATTTATTCTGTTTCCAGATGCATTTTCTTAAGGAATTTAACAGAATTGTTTTGTTATAATGGTGGATAAATAGAGTGAATGACGATGTTGAAAAGTGAAAACTATCCGAATATCTTCTACCTACATGGCAAAATTATAATCAGAATAACATATATTGTGCATTAAATCCCAACCAAAAAAACAAATTCCAAAAGAACTAATATGTGAAGAAGAAGTTGAAATTGAGAAATTAAAAAAGAAAAGAGAAGAAGAAGTAGAGGGAAAGAATGGGAGACAAGGGAGAATGATTTATGGAATTAATGGTAAAATAAAAAGTTCAATATTATATTTGTAGCGGGTCGGGTTAAATGGGGCGGGTCATTAAATAGTTTAAATGGATATATATTTGGTTTTTAAAATTTTGATTAAAAATTAAAATTTCATATCAGCAAATTTTAATGAAAAAAACAATTTAATAGATTGAGTGATTTTCTGTGCAAAATAGTCATGATTGAGTGACTTTTGAAGTAAAAATGAAAGTTGATTGACTTTCTATGAAAAGAATTGATAAAAGTTATTAACTCTGATAATGAAGTACGTATCCAAGTGGAACGACAAGTGCATATCTTATCAACTGTTTCCACACTCTTAAAGGATCGGAGCAAAGCGCAAAGAAACAAGTTGGTTCAAATCGTTTGGGTTCAGCTTTATATTTGGGGGTGTTCAGTGGATATTTGCACGTGATGAAGGCTGTGGATTTGCTACATTTGGTTCCCAAACATATGCCAAAAGGTTATATTTTGATTTCTCATCCACCTATGTTGGAGTTGGTATGCTTTTCCCTTACATGGTCAACATATCATTGCTAACGGATGCTATAGTCTCGTGGGCTTTCATGTGGCCAACGATTGAAACAAAGAAAGACGACTGGTACTCTGCCCATTTATCTGCAACAAGTCTTCATGGTATCCAAGGTGTTTATCGCAATTGCCATGATGCTTGGTGATGATCTTTTCCATGTTGGTGGCCTCACTGATTGGTCCCTCACCTCAAATTAATTACGGAAAAATTACAATCCTTACATTCAGTTATTGGGTTGGTTTGGAGAATAGTAGTGGAGTGATATATAGCTGGACTTGCTTCATGTGGTTTGATGATGAGCATATATACTAGACACACAGCTTCTGCCTTCCCGCGTTCCATGTTCTTTAGCCAACTCGTTGGAACTGTCATAACCCCTCTTGTCTTCTGAATTTTCAACAGTGCTAGGTGATCCAGAAGGTTCATACCCTGCACCATATGCTCTCATGTATGGTGGAATTGCCCTACTTGGCGTCGAAGGTTTTGCAAGTCTACCCAAAAATTGCCTCAACCTCTCTATTTTCTTCTTTGTCGCTGCTATTCTCATCAACCTAGTAACTCAACTGCTGAAGGATTTGAGACCAGGTATAGAATTTATCGATTCATTCCGAGTCCAATGTGCTTGGCCATACCATTTTCAAATCATTGACATGTGTCTAGGCTCATTGATTCTATTTGGTTGACAAATGTATAACAAGCAGAAGGCTAAAGATTTTGGACCTGCAGTGGCTTCTGGTCTAATATGTGGTGACTCATTGTGGGGAATTTCAACATCTATTCTTGCTCTACCTGTTGTCAAAGCTCCATTTTGCTTTAAAGTTTAAGCACAGACCACTTTAGCTCTTCCACTTAAGTTTCAGAGTCTTTTGATTGTCTTTAATAGTCAAAATTAGGTTATTTCAGCTCAACATGTTATTTTAAGATATCTGTACTTTGTTATTTAGTAGTGTTAAAAGTTCTGTTTATCTATATCCTTGTTGTTTTCAAATTTATTGTGTATTTTAATAGCAACTTTGTTTCATTTGTATTGCACATCCAATGAAGTTGAACCTTTAAATCTTTAACATATACTTAGTTCACTACACAAAAAACAATCTTTAGCGGCAATAAATATACATATTAACAAAGAGTGATAAAGTCTTTACCGGCATTAGTTAAATGCTATTGGATCTAGTGTCGCTATAGGCTTTTTTACAAAGAGTGGCAATTAAGTTATTGCCATTAATTAATTGCCGCTAAAGATCATGTAGTGGTTGTACTTTTGTTCTCTGGGTGTCTATGAATAACTCACAATGTGAATGAAAATAAGGCGCAAATGGAGTCAGATACAAATATATATAGTCTTTGTTGGCCGCTGAGATGTCATGGTGCTCAATCCACTTTATTGATCACTAAGCTACACCCTTAATTGCTAGTCATCTTTCACCTCTATTTTGCTATCATTTTCATGTAAATGTTGTGAGCTCCATGGCCTGTACCTAAAACAGAATTGTGTTTTTTTTAAATTAATTTTCAGATTCTTTGTTTTATCATGATATGTTTAAGCATTTTGAAACTTGTATTATACTTGACTAATACACTAAGAATGACATACTAATTTTGAATTTGGTTTGGTTTGAATTTTGGATTGGAACGGTTCATTTAACGCAGTTTTGTAGGTACCATTACGTATATTGAATTTGGGTCTTGATATCTTTAATATGTGATCAATGTTTTATTATAGATATTTCAAATAATTTTCATAGTTTGTTTGATTTACATACTAGTTGTATTTCACATTATAGTATAATGGTTGTTTATTGGAGAAGTAGTACATAGATGATTATGCACTGATTAATAATGAGATTTTTGTGTTTAAATAGTTTATTTCTACATTGTTAATGTAAGTAGATTCATTTCATATTCTATACTCTATGTAAAATGTGTTATGAATACAAGTTTTGATGCATATATTCTTTGCATTTCAATTGATTTGTCATATTTTAACTTGACACAAAACTTAAGGAAAAAAAAAGTGTGTGACAACGTGGCATTTTGTTTGTAATTTTGTACACTTTTTTGCCTTACGTGACATTCAAACATCTCTCACGCACCTCAATTGTGTGGAGTCATGGAGTGTGTCACGTAAGCCAAATGTGTATAAAATTACAAAAATAAAATAAATGAATCAACTGTTAGGATAATATGACTTTAATTTAGTTAAAGTGTATGCCTAGAATTTCGATCATAATTTAAGACTACTTGTGTATCAAAAGTAGTGTTAATTATTATTCCAAATATTCATGAATCAAATGACCCCTAACTATACTTTAAAATGAGAATTATGGCAAACAAAATGGTTGCCACAATTTATTTTTTTTCTATATTAGCTATATGGAAGAGCATCGTATGTAGTCAAATCTTTACACACTTGTGTGGTGAAAATTTGAAGAGGACTCATCCAGTACAACAATAAAGAGAAGGCAAAAAGAAAAGCAAAGTCAATTTTCTTCACGGGCAACAACAATGGCAGCGTTCCAGTTCAAAAGTTCCCACATGATCACGCAGGGACTCTCTAGAAAATTGAAAAGAGAATCACAATTTAGCCACCCAAAAAGGAAAAGACACCAAATATCCATTTACTCTTCTTCTTCTTCTTCTTCTCTTCTTGTTGTTGGGCAAAAAAAGGGCCTTTTTTTTATTTAGAGTGTTATAGTTCAAGATTCTTCAACCCCTTTTCTTGTTTTGAGTTTTTCAGATGTCTCTTGATTCAAGTTCAGCTGATCATGGTGGGCACAGTAACATAAGAGGGGTTCCAACTCATGGGGGTCGCTATGTTCAGTATAATGTGCACGGCTCTCTGTTTGAAGTTTCAAGAAAATATGTTCCTCCTATTAGACCTATTGGTCGTGGAGCTAATGGAATGGTTTGGTAAGAAAAGAAAAAAAATTCCATCTTTTTACATGCATAGGTTTTAATGGCGTAACTAGTAAAGTTGTTGGGGTTCGTGCTGTGTAAACAGTCTCTTGCAGAAATGCAGGCTGTGTGTACCTTTTGGACCCTGGGCATAGCGGGAGCTTAGTGCACCGGCTGTCCTGTTTTTAGGTTTAAACTCTGTATCTCTTTTACCCTCTTATTAGTTATATAGGTATGTGAATTTTTGTGTGTTTACATAAATAGTGCTCTCTGAAGAGGAGCAAAGCTTGTCCCTGCATGGAGATTAAGTTTGTTTACCTTGAGGTTATAGCTTCATCGTTTCACCTGTTACTTGGTTTAAGCTCTTTGTGATTGTTGTCTAGAGGTGTCCAAACTATTAATTACTCCCTTTGTTTTGTTTTAGAATCTTAAAAATAATGATATCAAAACTCTTTTAACTTTAAACTTCTCATTTTACGACATGGATATGTTTCTGTAGTCGTAGAGCAATGTCATGCCAAAAAATCTTTCTTTCTTTCTCAAACTCTTTGCCTAATTGAAGACGATTATATAAAGTGAAATTGAGGGAGTTTCATTTAGTTCAAACGTGGAAGATTTCAAAATATTTGATAATTGAAGTTGGATCCAGTGAATTTGTAAGATTGTGTGGTTGTTATGTGAAAAAACTGAATCAGATCATGCTCAGCCATATCTCTGACTTATGAGAGAAAGAGAAAGAAAGAGATGCTTAATGATGTTCACTTCTTCAATTGGTCATTTCCTAATACAACACTGCTATAAGGTCTCTTATGATGAGTTTCCATTAGATTTTAGTCTTTATGACACTGAAGGTATAGGGGTATGGTTGCTTCTATGTTACCATTCGCATGACTAGTATCTGCTCAAACTCACTTTTTCCTTGTATATTCATGTCCCACCAATCTAATGTAAGCTCTTGGAAGTTGTTCAGCATGGTCATGATATACATGATATATCATGTGACTTTGTTGAAGCTTAGGTTATGCAAGTTTAGAGTATTTAATTAAAATTTTTCCTTGTTGCAATTAGGATCTTATATGTTGCACTTATCCTCTATGATATTGTTTCTCCTCTATTTTATTACTATGTGACTGTAAACTGCATGTTAATATATATATTTTAAATTTTGCTGCAGTGCTGCTGTGAACTCGGAGACACGTGAGGAAGTAGCTATTAAGAAGATTGGGAATGCATTTGATAATGTAATAGATGCCAAAAGAACATTAAGAGAGATAAAGCTTCTCAGTCACATGGATCATGAGAATGTGAGTATTGTACCTTTCCAGAAATCTGAATATTGCACCCGTGCCCCTTCGACCAATTCATCTTCATTTGTCTTTGCCTTGTTTATTCACTAAAAAGTTGACATCTATCACTACTTCCCTCTTGTACTTTTACATGTGGTTTTTCCCTTCTTTTGTTTTTTTTGCTGGATGTAATATACATGGATTTGATTTTGTTTTTCTCTGGAGTGGGGCTTTTGAGGTGTATGCTATATCACTAGAGTAGGCTGAAGAAAAGGATGCAGGCTAAGAAGGGCAATGTGAAAAGATGAACTTAAGGCCTCTAAACAATCTATCTTATTTTCAGAGGTTCTGATACCAGTGAGAATTGGCATCACCAGTTATATTCATACCTTTCATGTATAATGTTGGCAGAAAAGAGAAAAAGATAGAAACAAGAACATAATGAATATTACTCTGAAATGGTAGACTAGGCAATAAAATTGAATATTACTGTCGCCTCCCCCTCTCCATCTACTGCCTTCAGTCGGAAAAGAGAGGCGTAGAAACGAAAGGGAAGTTGGTATAAGTATATAATTTTAGTGTTAAGAAAGTACAAGTTTGAAGTGAATACTTCTTTCAAATTTACTATTTCATTGTCAAGTTCAACCCATTTGCTAAGGTTAAGATGATCTATTTTTATTTTAATTGTAAGATTTGCCATTTGAAAAATGGGAAGCATGTGCATTTATCATAACTAATTGATTATCTCTGAGTACTGTTCTTGTACTTTTAGAATGCTTAATATTTTAAGATCTTGTGGAAGGTGATACAGAATCCCACTTACATGCAACTTTTTCCAAATATGCAGGTGATTGCAATTAAAGATGTTATACGGCCTCCTCAAAAGAAGAATTTTAATGATGTGTACATTGTTTATGAACTAATGGACACTGATCTTCATCAGATTATTCATTCCAGCCAACAGCTGACTGATGAACACTGTCGAGTAAGCTACACTTCATGTCGTGCACTAATTCCATAATTGTGATTCTTCTTATCTAACCAGCTAGCTGAATTTATTATTTGTTGTATAGTTCTGAATTAGAATCTAATTCATAGCAATGAACCTTGGAATTGTTGGCTTGATACACCCTTTTGGGATTTTATTTAGATTTCAAAGCAATAAACACTTGTCTGGTGTCCAAACAGACTATTTTATATTACGACTTCCCATCTTGCGCAGATTCTTAATATTCGTTTCTCTTCCAGGATGCATGAAAGATATAGATTATTGATGATTGGTTCAGAATCACTAGAGAATTTCGGAAGATAATTTTCTTATGGCCTGTTTTAACCTTGCTTCCTTCCTCTGTTCTTCGAAACTGTTAGGAACAATCTGGCAGTATTTTGTTAACCCTGAGTGATATATTCTGTATGAATTATCCTATTCCTCCCAGGCACATTGCTCTTAAAAATTTTCTAGCTGACTGTCGTCTCCTTTGCTGAGTTATATAGTGTTCCACATGAATAATATAAGGGATCTAAAAGGGTTTAAAAGGTTATGGGCTGCTTCACCTATTTTTTAAAGGTTTTTGGTCGTATATTCGTATTTAATTACCTGACAACTATGCATATTGTCCACATATTGTACATCAGATCTAAGAATTACAAATATATACAGTCAAATTTTATTGTTGTTTCATATTCCCGTAATAATGTGCATTTGTTTGGAACTTATCTTCGTTTTTATACAACATTTTATGTGGTTGTCTTTTTTGATTTTGTAGCATTTTCTGTACCAAATATTGCGAGGACTTAAGTACATTCACTCTGCCAATATCTTGCATCGTGATTTAAAACCCAGCAATTTGCTTGTCAATGCAAAATGTGACCTAAAGATTGGAGATTTTGGGCTAGCAAGGACGACAACTGAGACAGATTTCATGATGGAATATTGTGTGACACGCTGGTACCGTGCACCAGAGTTGCTACTAAATTGTTCAGAATATACATCGGCAATTGATATTTGGTCAGTGGGTTGCATACTCGGTGAAATATTGACAAGACAACCCCTTTTTCCTGGCAGAGATTACGTACACCAGTTGAGACTTATCACTGAGGTATACTAGTAGATAGCATTTGTAGTTTCTGAATTCATGCATCATCCTAACAGATACCTTAGCTTAAGCAGGAGTATGTCGAATAATGATGGAATCTTTGAACAAGAAGAGCTCCATGTTTGATCTCTCCTTCTGATCTTTGTTTGTTTGTTGAACTTTGTGCACCTTTATCTACTTATTTAGGATTTTCTATTAGTTTGCATGCATTTAGAAGTTCCTTTTGGCTTGGAGCTGAACCAGTTCAACTGACATTGCTCTAATTGGCTTTTTCAATAGCTTATAGGCTCACCAGATGATGCCAGTCTTGGGTTTCTCCGGAGTAATAATGCCCGGAGATACGTTAGACAACTTCCAAGGTACCCAAGGCAACAATTTGCTGCCAGATTCCCAAATTCATCTCCCCGAGCTGTAGATTTGCTTGAAAAGATGCTCGTCTTTGATCCAAGCAGGCGTATTACTGGTAAAGAATTTGCGATGCATTTTTGCGTATTAAGGCTCATTTCCACACAAAATCTTTCTAAATTTACTAAAATACTAGTGAAAGTTGAAAAAAAGGACTACAACAAGATTTTCTGGTTAATAGCCTTTTTTCTGGATTATTGCAGCTGATGAAGCTCTCTGTCACCCATACTTGGCACCTCTTCATGAAATCAACGAGGAACCTGTTTGTCCGAGGCCTTTCAGTTTGGATTTTGAGCAGCCATCTCTCACTGAAGATAATATCAAGGAGCTCATCTGGAGGGAAGCTGCAAAATTTAATCCTGATCCAACTCATTGAAAGAGACGTGGTTATATGATGTATACAATAAGCGTTTGGTGACATAACTTCTCTAAAATAGTGTATTAGATTTGTAATGTTCCCCAGTTAAGATGACTGAATAAATATGGTGGAGCTATTTGGTTCAAGAAATTGTTAGTGGCTTAAGTCAGATACTTATTCTCTTGTTGTGTTTGGTTTATTGGTGTTGTATAAAGAACCTAAAGAGTAGCCTGCAATCAGTTGGTTCTAAATACTGACTCCTCCTTGATGCCAGATTCTCTCTGGCTTATAGAACTGAACATTTTACCTGTTCAAGTGGTTTGACATAACATGGAAAATTGTTCATGTGAGAATGGACAGTGAACGAACGAGTTTTGAAGTTGTATGCCTATTGCAGTGTTTTGCATGCTGATAAGAATCTCTGCTTGATCTCTGTATCACTGTGTTTTATCCATACTTTGCCTTATTATTAATGAAGCTGCTGTAGCATCATATGTAAACCTTGGAATTTTTATATAACATACACTTCTTTTTCGGGATAGAAGTCTTTTGGCCATGTCAGATATTTATATGCTAGTAGAAAATATATCATTTTAGTACCTGTGATGAGTTTAAATAGAGTGACATTGTCAGTTCCTTATTACCACTCGTCCTGTAGTTGTTCCGTGACACCACTGACATAGTTGATTCATATGACCGACCCCAACTTGTTTGAAGTTGAGGTGTAGCAGTAGTTGCTGTTGTATGCACATTTTACTGGATGTTCCAGGGTTAATATAGAAGATGAAAGCACTAAAATTTCAGATAGTTCATTACAGTTATATTGCTAATACATTTTGGATAGCTTATTAGTAATTCAATCTATAGGAACATCTTTGCATCTCTATGTTATCAATGGCCAAATTCTCTGTAGGAAAACTACACATTTCTGTCTTTTCTGGACCTTGATCAGGCAACAACTGACAAGGTGGTGGCTGCACACCACTTGTAATTCCTTCAATATCAGTACAAGTCCATGGATACTTCTTAGCCTTCTTTGCCATACTTATCGTCACGTTTGAAATGCAGATACCGGTGAATGGATCCCCTGAAATCCCCTCAAGACGAGCAGCCATCGACACATTCTCAGCCACAACATCCCGGTAATTGATGCCTTTTATCTCTGGTAATGCATTAGGATCCCAATGAGTGTCAGCATGTTGTCCATAGTTGCCTGTCATCCAAAATACCCATTTCATGGTGTGCAATGTCATCCCTTTGACATATACATCTTTAACAAAACCACCTCGGCCAACACCAGTCTTGATCCTCACGCCTGATTCCGTGTTGATAGCCGTGATGTCCTCAGCTCTAACGTCTTGAATCCCACCTGACATTTCACTTCCTAGTGCTATTGCAGCACTATAAGGCGAAATGCAGGTGAGGCGCCTGATGATCAGTTGACTTGTTGGCATCCCGTAGTTTATACCATATTCATCCCAACCACTTTTAACTGCCACACAATCATCTCCAGATACAATGTAGTTGTCTTCAATTCTCATGTTTGTGCAAGAATCTGTAAAGAACCAAGAAAAATGTAGTCGAAAAATCGATCCATATACCATTAGCTTTTACTCATTCAAATACGTATAGGAAAAAAGGAAGTAGAAGGAAAAAAGCAAACCTGGATTTATCCCATCAGTGTTTGGAGATTTTACTGGAGCTAAAATAGTGATGCCTTTGACAATGATATTGCTGAAATTTCACAATTAACAAGATTCTTGATAAACTTTTGGTGTACTATAATAGAAAAGGCATAATACATAAACAAACACTCTAACTTGGTCTCAATGGGCAAGAAAGCACCACATCTAAACACCTCCACTTGTCTCCAGTCTCCACTGTCATTTGAACACTCCAACTTACAAAATGATCATCAGACACCTCCAGAATTTATATGGCACGTCAGCATCAGGTGTCCATGAGACAAAGTGGGGACGAGTTGGAGTGTTTAGTTGTCAGGTGAGACAAGTTGTGGTGTCTAGATGTGCATTCTCAAAGTTGAAGTGCTTACTTGCCAAACTGAAGCCAAGTTTGAGTGTCTTTTTATGCATTATGCCAATAGAAAACAAGTGAAAGAATGTAAATTGTCTTATATAAAATGTAAAATCACCTGCTATAAACAGGATGGACATTCCAAGATGGAGAGTTGACAAGGGTTATATCTGATATCTGAATGTTATCAGAATGCATAATTTCAATCAAGTAAGGCCTTGTGTATTTTAGCTTTTTGCTGTGAAATTTCTGCCACCAAATCTCACCCTGTCCATCTATGGTCCCATTCTCACCTAATCATTTATAAAATACAGAATCACAAATTTATAAAATGTCTTACAAGTTTGAGAAATTAATAGCTTAGGCATATAATTTTACCTGTGATGATAACATCAGTGAGGTTAGTTCCAAATAAAAGACTGATGTATCTTCCACCTGCTGCATCCCTCCCATGACCATATGATGGTAATGGGTCTATAACAGCCCACTCGTTTATATCCTGAATCAATTCGATCAGTCAATCAATTACGCCTCAATTTCAAATCAGTTGGGAGGGAAACAAATCATATGTATCCGTTCCGATCTATTCAGGTCTATTTCATTTTAATACAAATTAATATACTTGTCTTTTTAAAGGCGAAACATTGAACTTTTAGTAATAAGTTTATAGAGTGAAAGGGATTGAGGAGCCTTATAGCAATAGTAAAGTTGTCTTTTCGTGTGACCTATAGATCGCGGGTTCAAGCCGTGGAATCAATCATTGATGCTTTCATCAGATAGATTGCCTATATCTTAACCCTTGGGATGCGACCCTTTGTGGGACCCATGAACGTGGGACGTTCATTCATGGAGTTGCTCTTTATAGAGTGAAATGGATTGAAGGCCCTTTATAGATTGAAATGGATTGGAAGAGGGAGCTTTGGAGTAACTGTAATGCATCAGGATAGGCTACCTATGTCACACCCCTTTTTGGAATGCAACCCTTCCTTGGATTCTGCGTGAACGTGGCATTGCTTCGTGCATCAGACTGCCTTTTATAAACTGAAATGGACAGGGAAACGCAAAGGGGAGCCTTGCGTAGCTGGTAAAGTTGCTACCAAATGACCAGGAAGTCACGGGTTTCTGCCTCTTGCAAAAATGCAAAGGCTACGTACAATAGACCTTTGTGGTCCAACTCTTCCCCAGACCCCGCACATAGCAGGAGCTTAGTACACCGGACTTCCCTTTTTAAAATGGACTAAGAAAAGTGAAACTGAAGTGAAAAATGAGAGTGAGTACCTGAGAAGCAAGAAGAACAGCATCCTTATGAAGGAAAAGAGTGAAATGACTAGTAAGATTGAAGCTACCAGTGAGCCATTGACCAGCAGGGACAATAAGCTGAGATCCACCATCTGATGCATACTTGCTCAACTGATTCACTGCTTCTTGAAATGCCTTTGTGTTGAGTGTTTTCCCATCACCAACTCCACCAAAATCTGTTATGGATGCACTGTGTGCTCTACAACTTATTGCTGAGTATTCTAAATCATAGTAAGAAGATTCATCAAGAATTCTTGATTTTCTTCCCTCAGTTCCTCCTAGTAAAGCACCACCCCTACTACCACTACCAGCAACCAACTTGTCTTTTCCATCTGCAGAAACATAACAAGAGGCAAGAACACATATTAAGAAAAAACTTAAACATACAACACTAAGAAAAATGAACTTTTTAAGGCCATGTTTCTTGAGTCTTGACTCAAAATTGCTCTTTTTCCCCCTTTTCTATGTGCATTTAGTGTGCAAAATCATTGGACCTATTCTACGAGGGGATGAGAGTAATGGTAAAGTTGTCTCTGTGAGGTCATAGGTTCAAGCTGTGAAATCAGTCATTGATGCTTGTGTCAGGGTAGACTATCTACATCATACCCCTGAATCCTGATGGAATGCAGCCCTTCCCTAGACCCTACATGAACACGAAATGCCTTTTGTAGGGTCCACCAAAGAGGGATCATATTCCCATGCCAAGAGTTTTTCCGCTCCAGGACTCAAACTCAAAGCTTCTATTTAAGGATAAAAGGATCATATCCATCCCATTACGCTTCGTGATGATCAAGAACACAAATTTTAGAAAATATTTCACATTTAGACATTTTCAAGGGAAAGAATTGATAATTAAAGAAGGATTTAGTATAAAAGTTGGTAGAAGAAAGAAGGAACATTTGTTTGTGTTATTGCTCTCTATACTGCACTAAAGAAAGAGAAATTAGGAGTAAATAGTTTCTTACTTGAGATGAGAGTGGAATTATGTGCATTGCTTGGTGGAAATATATGGTATGGAAGTAGTTTGGTGTAGTATTATATAGATAAAATTTTGTAACTGAAATGGTCAATTTTAAAATGTTGCTGTGTTTGGATTGATGTAAAAGATTCTCTGAAATGGACTATTTTTTCCTCCACCTTTTTTCCACTTTCTGATTTTATTTTATTTTGCTTTACATACATACACATACCAATTTTAAAAGGCTTAATACATAATTAAACCGAGTCAGGTTTCAATTGAACATCTTAACTTTTAATAAACTATTTCAATTAGATATATTTTTTTTCACCTATTTGTTATTCGTCTATTAGGTAGTTAAGTTAACCACATAAAATATGTCATTTCTCTTATTATACGTATTTGCCTCAATAAGTCATAATTCGTCCTTCCTCCCTCAAACCTTTTCTATTTGAAGTTGATGCATATAATTAAAGAAGATGATATGTTAATTTTATGTGATTAACTTAACTATCTAATATATAGACGAATGAAAACAAGTGCAAAAGTTCGGAAAAAAACTTAGTTCGAGTGTTTAAATGTAATATTTTGACAAGTTTAAAAGGCCGACTAGGTATTAAGTAGGCATTTGGACATGCGATATGAAATCATGAGATGAGATCAACGTTTGGACATGCGATTTCATGTCAATTTCATATCATGAGATGAAATTCCAAATTCTCCAAAAAACATGATTTGGGAATTTCAAATCATGATTTTGGATTTTTGCAAATACAAAAATTGACCCACAAGTTTACATTTTGTAAAAAAAAAAACCACATGTATATCTACTAATTATTTATTTTATATGTAAATAAAATTTATAATTCATATCATTACTTTTTAAACCATTTATATCTCATATAATGATTATTCTCACTAGCATAGAATTAATCATCAAATCAATTTCTACTCTTGCCATTTATATTCACCAGATTTATTATTTTTTATCAAGTATATTAACAACCAAATTGACCAACAAATGACTCAAAGTAACAATGTTGGTTTGTCTTTTCAATCATATGAACAAGAAATGCAAGTTCAACGTGAGAAGATTGTTCGTACTATGTGGGAGGATTATATTAAAAACTAGTACACCGTAACTTATGTTTAATTTTTTTTAATTGAATTGAAGCTTGATCAATAAGTATTGTGTTTTTAAGAATATATTTGTGATAGTGTATTATGTGATTTTATAAACTTGTACTTATTTGATAAGATTATATAAAGAATTAAGACATTTGAAAACTCATTGATCACTCAAACTAGAGTTAAACGCGTCAACTAAAAGTTGATTACTCAATTATCACTACTATCATAGTCCAAACAAGTTTCATGATAAAATTAAAATGCATACGTTTCATATACTTGTTAAGTATACTTCATCAATTAATATTCTTATCTTATCTTAGTGGTGTCAATCCTCGATTGTAGACCAAGTAAAGACGTAGGGGTTTCCACATTATTAGGTTCATATGCACATTTTTTTTTGTTTTTTTTTTTTGGAATAACCACCCGGGTCAGATCAGCGGTGGAGTCAAGAATTTTACTGAAGAATTCACTTTTTATAAAAATAAACTATATCAAGCTTGTATTTCAAATCAAGAAGATTCAAATGTTATAATTATCATGCATTTTGTTGTTTTTGACTTGTAATATATATATATATATAATAAGCAATTCTTCTGAGCAATAAGTGATATTGTTTGAACCCCTTACTTGAATGTTGCTTTGCACCGTGTAATCTAGGTCTACTAAGGAAAGTAAATAGCAAGTAGATGTAGAAATATGAATTTATCTAAGCTCAATAATATTCGTTCGAACTATATGTCTTTGTTTAAAAATCCATTAAATCAATATAAATAATTAATTTCAAACTCAGTAAATCAAATGAATTATAATAAAATTCCAAAATCAAAACCAAATGGTTCAAATTTTCTTCATTCTCATAATCCATATTCGAAACCTCACAAAATGATTAAAAGTATTCCAATATCGCCACAACCTTCGTTGATGTAATCATCCCACTAGATGCATCTTGGGACACAAGTACCAAAGATAACTTCATTCCCAAAATTTAAATCTAAAATCTATAATTTAAAATATCTGAATATTTAACCATCCTATCACAACATTGGATGGTATATATCTCAATCCTAATATAAGTATTTATTTTTCTTTTTGATCAATTTCTAAAAGAGTGTCTTTTTTTTATATACTAATGCAAGTCAGAATTTTCATCAAGGAGATTCAAAATCTGAAGTAGACATACAAACTAGTCAAAAAAGGTTTGACATCTACTATATATAATTATATATATTTAAAAAAGTACTTTAACCATGAAGATACTTTATAATATTTCGACAAAAGGTGTTGAGACAGATGAAGTAACATCGTTGATGGTGCACAACATTGGGTATTTGAAACAGCAACAAAAGGGTCAAAGAGGGGTGTAAGAAACTGTGGGTCTGTGACCAACTTTTTTGGCCGTTTCAGTTGGAAAGTTGTTTTAGTGGGTTCCCATTTTGTCTTTGGATTTTAGCCATTAATTCACTCTCGTGACCCTTACCGCACTATTGCCGTCCCACTTCACGGGCTTCCTTTTTAGGCCTTCCCATATCACATCCAAAGTTATATTATTTTTCGTCTGTTCGTCTCAATTTAAGTGATACAGTTCAAATATTAAGATTTTTTAAAAAAAAATTTATATCATTTCTTAATATATTTTTTACAGTGATGAATATGAATGTTGCAGGATATTGAGACTCATATATATATGGTTGATACTAATTTATTTGAGATTGAGATATATATATTAAAGTAATTTTTTAATATGAAGCCTCTTTCTAGTTTTTACTACATGTTACTCCTTTTTCGATTGTATTTATGAGTAGCTAATGTCACGTTTTGGTAGCTATTTAATTATGTGATAAAACAAGCATATCATGTATGGTATTTGATTATTATTTTCTAATTTCACATAAACAAGTCTAAATTATCAGTAGATTTATATATTATTTTATAAAAAAAACTAATAAAAACATTAAAATGAAATAACTAATTAATTTTTGCAGAACTAAGCTCTACTAATTAATTGTTGTGTAACAAACTAGCTATTCGTAGCGATAAAAAATATTATTTGTGGAAAGATACTCTCTTTTAGGTTTTAGACTTTTGAGAACATAGTCACATACCAAAATGCTATGTTGAGTCATGGAAAATATTCCAATTAGAGTGGTTATTTATATATATATATCTATATATAAACTATGATTACACTTAGCATGCGTAGAAACTAGAGGACCATAAATCCATTGTGCTCTCTCTGATTGCATATCTTATTTTCTACTTCATTCCCATTAACAGCCTCACATTATTAATTGCTATATATAGACAACAATTTTAGGTGATGATGGCATTTTCATAATTAGCCCAATATTGCCCATTAGTGGCCTTCAAGTGCACACTCTTTTTTATTTATTTATTCGTAGGTAACTGCATTATGTTACTTTGTTTATAATATGTCTCAATTATGTGTAAAATATATACCACTACATAAGTTACAAGTCAATTTAGAGAAGTAGAATTTCTAAGAAACGTTGTGTAAAAGGAAAATAGAGAAATTAGTTATATTATGAGCTATTACATTCTATTTTCAAGGAATATATATAAATTTGATATTTTCAAATCCCTTACTTGTTATGTCAGGAGGTTCGAGCTCATTGTATGGAGTTTATCTAATATAATTTATTTATTTTTATATAGTTTATGGGCTATTATTTCAATTTACCTGGCGCGTCATGATTAAAAAAAAAAACCTCATTAATCTACATATGCGATATCATTTTCCAAGAAATTGTGATATATGCTTTTATCTTTGATAGTATATAGATTTTTGACTAGCCATTTTGTAACACTTTTTTCAGAGTCTGTCGAGTGTCGAATTGCTAATGTTTCGAACGCTTAAACCTCTGGACCCAATTTTCCAAAATAAATTACTAATTGCTCCTTTTTTTAAAAAAAAAAACGGAAAAGGGCCAAAAATACCCCTGAACTATTTGAAAAGGTTCGAAAATACCCCTCATCCATCTATTGGGTTAAAAATACCCCTCAATCCATCTTTTTGGTCCACTATTACCCTTAAAACTAACCATCTTTTATTTTTAATTTTAATTTTATTAGTTAATTATGATATGGCATCTTTCTATTGGATAAATTTAAATTCCAACTCACCAATTTTTTTTCTACCCACCCGACCCATATCAACATTTTTTGACCCAAACTTAATTAAAAGATTCATCAAAAATAAAAAAATTGACCATCCCTTCTCTCCCCCCTTAAACCTAATAACCTATTTTCTTATTGAGATTGTATATG
>JAJOOR010004103.1:0-54812 GCA_036250505.1 Solanum acaule | reverse complement strand
AATCTTGAAATGGGTTTCTCTATCATGCCTAAAAAGACCAGATCTTTCAACCCACCTGAAGAACTGCAACGCATGTTCAGAATTTTTCGCACTGTGTAACACATTGTAAACAAGTTCGTGATCGAATGAAGGAACAATATCTCTAATGGAATTCTGTAGACGTGTAGTCCAGGCACGAGTAGACATCATTCTGCAAATGAGATCTTCTAGTTTTTCTTGGGATTTAGGACTGTTACCTTTTGGAATTCGATCATGATTGTTGAGAGATTCGGAGTTGTAGAAGAAGATTGTTGATCTTAGGCATAATGGTGTAGGCGAAATTGTGAGGAGCTTCTTCGGGTTGAAAATGGTTGCTCTTGAGGCACACAAAGAAGCCATTTTCGGTCCAATTTGGAGTTTGTGCGATCTGTAAAATGGAGAAGAAATTAAACTTTGGGTATCATATTGAGAGATGTGGGGAGGCTGCAGGGTTTAGGGTTTTCCAACTTCTTCCAAGTCTTTTTTTCTTTTTCTTTATTTCTTCTCTTGACAATTCACACATTGCCCCCTACATTGTCATGTCATATACAACAATATATATTTAGAGTCGTTTGGTAGACTATATTAGAAAAAATTATATATATGTATTAATTTTGTGTATGGGTAATATCTTATTTGGTATATTTTGTATTAGTTATACACTCTATCATATATTGAGAAGGGTATTATTAATATCATGAATTTTTAGGTATTAGTAATGCAAAGTGATTTAGAGCCTGTTTGGCATTGTTGGAAGATCAAAATTATTATTATTTTTAAATAGTGTTTGGCAAATTCTCAAAACTGCTTTTAAATGGAAGTAGAAGCAGTTTTTCTGCTGTTGAGAAGAAGCTAAACATTTTTGCTTCTAAAAGAAAGCAGAAGCAGAAGCAAAGCAGAAAATTATTTTCTTGAAGATTAAAATACCCCTCCCATATATACATATTTGTCAATATATCTCTTATTAATAAATTAACATATATTATAAATTTGGTTAAGTTTCATAGAGGAATTTTATTTTTTATTTTTTATTTTTATTTTTATATAATAATTTTTTATTTTATATATTATTTACGTCTTATTTTACAGAATCATAAATAAATGTAACAACAATATTTTTGTAGGGTTAAAAATATGAAGGATTTTATTTATTTTTGTGGTGAATTTTTTTGTATATAGTGGTTTAATTTGTGGAATAGTTTTTAAATTTATTTTTCTTGATATTTTGAATTATATTTAAGTCATCATGTTAATATTATATTAATATTTAATTAATTTATTTATGTATAATATTGATTGAAAATTTGAATATGCATATTTTCATTAAAAAAATTCTAATAGATATTTAAAATAGTTTCTCTCTATAAAATAATCTTAGTATTAAAAGTACATTGATACTTACCCTTTTTTGTAATTTGAAGCACTTTTAAAAAAAGATTATACACGATTTGCTTATCAAAAACATTTTTCAAATGAATTAGTCAAACACAAATTATTATTTTTCAAAGCACCTTTTTTAAAAAGTCATTTAAGAAAGCGCTTCTAAAAATAAGCAGTTTTTAGCAGCAATATCAAACAGACTCTAAATACATGCATTGTCATGTTTAAAGACTCAATTACTCTTCAAAACACATTTTACATCTTTTCCACCATAATTGTGGAGGATATTTTTATAAATAATTTTTTATATACAATGCATGTTGTTTTTAATACATCAAACCAAATAATACATAAGAGATAATATGTGCAATTAATGCAAGCATAACTAATACAAGTATTACTAATACACTATATTTAACGTTATTTTTATACATCTTACCAAATGACCTCCTAGTGTAAATGTAATTCATATATAAGATATGAATAAAATAGTGTGCACTAGAGCTATCAAAATGAGTCTAAATATAAGTAATTCATTCAATTCGTCCAGAATATTATAGGTTGGGCTTAAGATCATTTAAATTGGGTCAATCTCAAGTCATTCAAGCTTTGACCTATTTTAAAAGGATCTTCAATTGACCCCAACTCAATCCGTTTTTAGACTTTATATTTGCGTTGGTGAAATGTATTTTCTCATATTGAATGTATGTATTACTATCTATTTTATATCTTTTAGGATTTATCTATCCATTCTTTTCAATTTTAAATTGATTTTTTTCTTTTCTTGATCAAACTAACTAAAAGAAATTAAACAATATTTTTTCATAGAATACATGTTGAGTGAGTCATCTTAAATGTATGTTTATTTGGTTGGTGACTTTCCACTTCAAAATCAAGAATTTATTTTTTTATTTTCTCGAGTTGAAATTCAAATTGTGGTTATAAAAAAAAGAAGAGATATGACACCCTATATAACACATATGCTAGTTATATTCAGATAACACTTGACATAACTTTATCGTATAAGTGAGGGACCATGTTTCGTATATGAGTAAGTGTTGGTTTAATATAGATTGAAGGTGTTGTAATTCATTGCACGTTTCAACATGTATACTTCAAGTTAACCTCGACGGAAGTATTAAGCTCGAGATAGTAAGGTGGTGGTTGAGCTTAAAGTTAAAACTTAAGTGTTAAGTTAAAGCAAAAGAGATTAATCTTTAGAAAATGAAATAAAATAGTGAGTAACTTGTTTGGCTTAATTAAGCTAATAGGTGTATCACCTACTTGAGCTATATGGATCTAGTTAAAGGGGTCAAGGTTAATGGATCAAATTTAGGCCTATCTTAATGGACTTATTCCAGGCCCAAACTAAGTAAGAGAAATAAAGAAAATGAAAGAAAACTAAACATTCAAATCCGCCAAGACCCTATGTAGTTAAGCCCAACTAAGAATAAAGCAAGTAGGTGATGATTTTTTGAGCAACTTGATATAAACAAGTAGGTTCATCACCTACTTGATCAATTAGTGGCTGAAATGGAGCTAAAAGAAGAAAGGTTCTATAGGATATTTTAATCATTAAGAAGGCTCCATGTAAGAACAATATTAACTATTTTTTCACTCATTTACCATACAAAAAATCTTATTTAATTCCAACGTAACTTTCTTCAGTTATCTCAAGACTTAAAACATCAACCTTAAAATTTCTCCTAGGAATCTTGAAGAAACCATTATTTTTGCAAGACAAAGTAAGTGAAAACACTTGTGGATTTAGCTTAATTCTCCATGAAAGATTAAGAAAATATGTTATTCGTGCTTAAGTATAAATACAAGGCAGAATGTTCACAAGATACTGCTCACTTTTCTTGGTTATTAAGAGACTTTTCTCTTCTTCTTTGTTTTAGGTGTAAAGGGAAGTTGAAGTTCTTGAAAATTTCAAGTTAAAAGGAGAAGTTGCAGAAATTGAGATAAGGTAATTGCTTCTTTTCTATCCTCCTTGTGTATGAGTTTATATAAAGAATTATGAGTGTGTTGTTATTAAGAACTCAAGGGATGGTGATTTCAATATTTAATTGCTATGATAAAGAATATTTGGATAATTTTATCAGCTATTTTATGTGTATATGTGTCATGCCTTGAGACTACTCCTTAACGCTCTGGACTGACGAATCTTTTGCTTCTCGGGTGGTGTCGAACAATGGTGCTTGCGTTGCGGGAGATGCCCGCCCGTAGGGTCCGGCCTGCTTTCCGCCCGAAAGAACCGCTCACTAGCTAGCTCCTCGCAATATATCGTTAGGAGGATGGGACGACATGACGGATTGGAAAGCACTTTTACCATATACCCTTCTACCGGTATTAGATGACCACTGGGCTAGGCTTATATGATCTCGTTTATAAGCTATTCTAAGAGCTAAGAGGAAGGAAGAAGCAGCGGATTAGCAACATCTCAAGTGACCCCAAGTTATCCTCATGGCATGACATGATACTAAGATATCATATTAAGATTGAAAATACTGAATGCAGAAATAAGTTTGGATATGCTATCATATCACATAAGAAGAATCTGATAAACACATCGTAAACGGAAATAACTATTTGTCCAAAAGCCTCTGTTATGCCGTAATTTTACTATTTTAGAAAAATCACTTTTTGAAATGTTCTAAGTATAAAACAATTTGAGAAAAATACTTAGAAAAGAATCGCCACTTAATTTAAAGAAATTAAGAAAACTTATAATTTAAAAAGACTCTAACAGATTAAGTCTTTAAAAATTAAGAGAAAATAGTTAAGAGGTTCTTATTTATGCTTCAAGAAGGTTTTTAAGGCATGAAGCGCCCGCTAACATGCAGTTATCGTACGACTTGGTTAATATATTTTGACTATTTTTTAGGAAAATGATTTAACATAAAATATATAATAATTTACAATATTTGATTAACTTTGATAAAATAGTTAAATAAAGAACAATTTTTAATTTTTAAGAAAATGGGACCTTAATTGAAACAACTTGGTCAATTAGGATTTAAAAAAAATTAGATTAATTAAAATTTATTTACGTGACTTTTAGAAATAATAAATCCAACCAACTTGGTAGATAAACCAAGAAATCATTTTAATCTAATTAAAGATAAGTGAAAGTTTTGACTAAAAATATTTGAATAAGTATAAGAGTTGATTAAAATGAATTATATTAAAATTAACTAACATAAAGAATATGGTTCATCTTTTGGGAAATTTAATTAAATTAAATAGAAACAAATAAAACTTTAGAGAGTTAATGCAAATAAATAAATGATAAAGGAAGAGAATCCAATTTGGACTTTTGGCCCAACCTGTCCTAAATCTATTATTTGCCAAAAATGGGCTTTGGCCCATTGAGTTTACTCTGTTGTTGGCCACCGGCTGTGCAAAAGGATGGGCTTTAGCCCATTTTCGCGTCCAAAAATCAGTGTATACACTGATCATATATCAGTGCATATTGGCTGTATTTTGGCCCTTTTTCCTGCATACCGAACTGTATACTAAATGTATACAACCTAATTTGATGCCTCCAACCTGCATCTTCATTTTTGGCCACATATTTGCTGCACTGAACTTGTATATCAGTGTATAATATTGTATACAGTATGCGTACAACCCATTTCTTGGGCTTTTGAACTAATTTCCAGCAGTATGTTGGAGCCCTGGAACCTGTAACAACTTCCGAATATATATGGGGGTTGACTCGATGGAGAAAATGCGAAAGGAGGAGTCCAAGAGACTCGAGGGAGAGTATTCATGCATAAGAAAACAAAGGAGATAAAAATAAGTAAATGAATAAATTCTTTAATAAACTAGGTGATAAGGTTTAAGGATAATCATTTCAACAATTTGTCCTTCACTACAATTTAACCAACAAACACATTACTATCAAAGAGCTACTGTCTTGACATTTTGGAATTAATCATAAGGCAAGTAAAATTATAACTTAAAGCCAATGAGAATTAAGAATATTTCATGACCAATATATACTTCTCATAGTTAATAAAGAAAGTCAATCAAAGGGTATCTTCATAACAACCGATCATGACATAAGGACCATTTAAACAACAATCAACAATTTAGAAATATATAGTAATTAACAGAGGAATAAAATAGATTAGTAGCTTTGGAAACAGTCACACATTGACTTTAATATTTAAACACAGTGAGCACCAAAATGACAACTTAAGAATTAGATTTAAAGCAGCATCCCGAAAGGTTACATTCACATGCCTACATATTCACATATATACAAATCACAGCTAAATTTTATTTAACAAAAACGGTTAACTTCTAAATAAAATAATCGACAGAAGAAATAATTTAAGACTTAAGGCATATATCTCCTCACCTACACTGAATTGTGAAAGGATGAGAAACTTGTAATGGCTACTACAAGATCAACATGACCCCAACCATCAAACCTCAAATTTATAGGTGCATTTACAAATTACGGAATTAATACTAAAACAAGACATAACTTAAAATCTGGGAAATTAACTTAGGCTAGGAAAAAGACTAAACTCCTAGTTTGATCAAATAGAAGTCTAGACAGAAAAAAAAAACTTGTTATGTTAGTGGAGCAAAGGTTCTAATCACCTTGGAACAATAGGAAAATTAAACCATGCTAAGCAACCAATAGTGAACTAGCCTTTGATAAATATCAACTCAACACTATTAGCTAACGATGTGATGAATTAAAACTCAGCTATTAATCACAAAAAAACAAGTCTATAACTTAGACAATATTGAGGCAGATTCAAGCAAGTAATAGTAAATTTAAATTTCAGGTGAGTATACTGGAAGTCGAACACAAATACAAAAGAAGGATGACTACATGACTATTCTATATTCACACTAAATTAGAGATAACGAACAAGTTGCTAGCAGATTAGAACTTTGAACAATCATCAACCATGAAGAAAACATGGGTAAGAGTAAATCATCATGCCAAAGAAGAAAATACTACGAGATAAATAAATAACTTAGAAAACAGTAACTCTAAACAAAGAAACACATTTGATATTTTTCAGTAAAATACTAACACTAAAAAAAAAAAAAGAAACATTATTAGCTAACAAAAGCATCAACCAAATTCCAACATATAGGGACTAAAACAAAGCTAAGAACACATAAACGAAACACACAGAAGAACTACGCATTAAACAAAGCTAAGAAAGATTTACCTCTTTTCGGGCAGCGACTGGGACGACGAGCTTGACTATGAAGCAGCTTCCACACCAAAGAAGAGATGAACTTCGAGAATTCTGATGAACTCCGCTAAAAGCTTCGAATGAGACGAAGAGAAATTCCCAGAAATCTAGACCTAACTTTGTGATTTTTGATATTATATCGATACTATATTCATCAATCTAAGATTACGACTTCAAAAATTTCTTCCTTAAACACTGACTAGTTGAGAGTTTATATAGGAGAAAATAAAATCATTTTGGGGGCAAATCAGATGGAAAGGAAGAATTTGAATTCGAAATCCAAGTTCTCTTTTGGATAAGATTGCTGGATTTCCGTGATTTGGTGGGATTTTTCGGGTCTGGTCAGCCGCGATTTGCTGCTGAATTTATGGGGAAGAAGACGTTGGCGTACAGGGATGGGGTCGGTTTGGTATGTGTATGTACGTATTGTTGGAGTTGTATTGGAACGTTGTGGGTTATTTGGTGAAGAGATGGGCCGGTTTGGTACAATTGGGTTGGGAATGAGTTGGATTGGGAATTGTGAATTGTATTGGGCTCGTATGCTGAGAGAAAGAATTGAGTTGCTGGAAAATAAGTAAAGGAATTGGGTCGGTTGAAAATTGAAAAAAAAAGGTCCAACACTTGGTCTAAGAACTGGGTTTAGGATAAAACAAAATTGTGGTTGGGAATTGATTTAAGGTTTGACGATATGCATCTTAATTATAGTCAATTGAAAATATAAAAAAAATAGCCAAATTTAGTTAAGAATTAATACAATTAGTTTACGAACTTCTTAATCTTAACAAAATAAAATAATTAGTTTAATTGTAAACTAATTCACTCAAAATATAAACTACAAATTAGCTAAACTAATCAACCAAATATTTAAGTAAAACTAAAATCTTTTTTAGACGATTTTCAAATATTAACATAATAAATATATACAAAATTATATAGAATATATAAATTATTTTTAAATTTTTAAGAATTATAAAAACGACAAAATTACTTAAAATGACTTGAAAAATATTTAAAATTTTATAAAGTCAATTATTTGAAATCGTTTGGAATTTAAGAAGCTCGATGATTAATTTATATTGTGGAGGTCCAAAATTGGGTGTCAACAGCTGTCCCTCGATTGTCTTGGATTGATGAAAGCAATTCGAGGTAAATGAAATTGACGAATCCAATACCGACCACATCTTCATCCTTAGGAAAGGGATTTTGGTACGGATTTTAGGAATTATGGCCGGACCCCGAAATCGAGTTTCCTACATATCTCAGGCTATATGAGAATTTAGGCCAGTTGTAGTTTGATACTTTTGATTTGACGCACGATTATGAAATAATTCGAAAGCTATCCCAGTATCGAATTATGAAGAGACCGAAATGCTCGAGAATAAGATTTGAGAGAGGATGTCGGAATACAGTCAAGTTTTCAACATTGAGCCTGACTACATATCCTTAGACCTTAGGAATCAAACTGTTTGTAGTTCGACTCGATCAGTTGAAAATGAAATCTATTATGCAAGATAACTTTGGTTCTGGAGGAGTGACAAGTAAGTCGAGTATGAAAAAGAGGCTTGCAACCTCTTAGCCATGAATGTGGCGCCCTTCACACCCATAATTAAGAACTTACATGGACATAATTTCCAAAGCTCTTGGTGTATTGTCACTTAGATTGAAAAGTTGCCTCCGGTGAGAGTGAGAAGTTTTCCGGATGTGAAATTGAAATCGATAAACCAAAAGAAAACCCACATGCCTTCTGATAGGGGTGTGGTTTGATTGTGGTGGAAGTCGCTCCTCAGCTCACGTCCTAAGAGTTTGATACTCTTCTTCGGACTATGTCCAGTTCGCTGCTAAGAAAAAGTTCCACATTGTGCTGCATCCATTTTGATGTCGTCTGCACATGTGGTTTGATTTGAGAATTCATCCTCTTGGATGCTCTCGACAAAGGCTGAAATAAACTTGTTAGTGGAAACTGTAATTTATATAGAGAAGTGGCATATTTTACCGTATTCAACACATGTTTTTTTTTTTGTAAATATTTTGACGTCAACCTCCATTGGTTTTGACACAATAGATGATAAATCGATATGATGCTGCAACAATGATAACTTTTTCGATAATGCAATATTGTTGATGACGATACTTCATTGATGGGATGATGCTGCTACATTGATGATGAAGATGTTGATGCTTGATTGATAAGACGATGTTGCTACATTGATGATCCATTGGCATCGTGGTGTTGATCCAATGGTAGGCTAATGTTGTCGAAGCTTAATTGGTAATATGACGATGGTCTATCAGCAGGATGATGTTGATTCATTAAGCAATGATATTATCACCTTTGATAATATAATACGAATGACCCTTTCGATGGTTTGAATATGCAATGGCCCTCTTGGCATTGGAAGATATAACGTCCCTCTCAACATTTTGAATACATGATGGCCCTCTCGGCAGTTTGAATATGTAATGGCCCTCTTGGCATTTGAAGAAGCAATTATTCTTTTGGCATTTGCATATATGATGGCCCTCTCGGCGTTTGAAGATGATGGCCCTCTCGGCGTTTCAAAATGCAATGGTCCTCTCAACTTTTGAAGATGATGGCCCTCTCGGCGTTTGAAGATGCAATGACCCTCTTGGCGGTTTGAATATGATAGTCCTCTCGGTAATTTAAATATGTAATGGCCCTCTTGGCGTTCTGAATATGATGGCCCTTTTGGCGGTCTGAATATGATAGCCCTCTTGGCGGTTTGAATATGCAATGGCCCTCTCGGCGGTTTGAAGATGATGGCCCTCTCGATGTTTGAATATGCAATGGCCCTCTTGGCGATTTGAATATGATGGACCGCTCGGTGTTTGAATATGTAGTGACCCTATCGGCTTTTGAATATGATGGCCTTCTTGGCGGTCTGAATATGATGGCCCTCTCGGCGTTTGAATATGTAATGGCCCTCTTGGCATTTGAATATATGATGGCCCTCTCGACGATTTAAATATTATGGCCGTCTTGGCAAGGGTATTAAATCCTTTGATAATACGACATGAATGACTCTCTTTGTGATAAAGACGATGTCTATCTGGGTGGTTCACATTGCCGTGTCTGATATCGACGGGATTTGTGAATATTCTTCAAACGTTCTTGATGCCAAAAAAATGTAATTTGATATCTTTGTAGATGCTTGTACATGTTGAGAGTGATGCTTTCACTTGTTCCTATTTTGAACATCTTGTGTTTAATTCGACTCCTGCTTTGTTGGAGATTTGAACTAGGTGTTGTTGCTTGTATTTCGAACTGTTGTTTGTCTTCTAAAGAACTTCAATGATTTTCTGCATCGACAGAAAAATTGTCGATTTCGGGAGTTACTCGCCCTTTTGAATTCTCTATATTCGTGGAATGGAGGAATATGATGATATTGAGGCAATCTTATAGACCTGCATCCACAGAAAAATTATTAGTTTTTAAAACAAATTGATTTACGTTGATTTCTTCAATTGTTTGCTCCTTGTCTTGCTATCTTCAGTGGATCACCCTGATCTCTGAATTTATACAAATCATTTGACATATTAAAATATCTTTAAGGAAATTTTCGAGGATCAGTTTGAAAAAAGTCACTGTCAAATGTCATGTCATGCATAGCTTAAATGAACGTCCGTAGTTCAAACTTTTGACGTGCTCGATAGCTTGTTCTGAAGAATTCAAAAGATCTTTGAAGTTTGAGAAACTTCTAACATGGTCCTCTCGGAATCTACTATGATTGAGAAGTTTTGCAGTTGACTCTGAAATCCAACAGTGTCGGAGATTGCTGAAATTGACTATGAACTTTAACGATGCCAGAGATCATTTAAAGTTAGCTTTAAAATTCTAATCATGCTCGAAATGTTCAAAACTAACTACAAACTTCTAGTGATGCTTGAAGAAATTTTGGAGGTCATCCTAAAATTTTTTGTCCCAGTTAGATGTCTTGGAACATCTTAAGTGCTCGATAGATGTCTCATGGAGTTTTTGAGATCTTCTCAAAAATTCTATCCAGTTGCAATTTTCAATGTGACTTTAGTTTCTACTTGTCGGAGATCTTCTTCTTGAGAATTTTTGGGTCCCTCTCAAAAAAAAAATTCCTGATTAAATGTCTTAGTTTATCTCGAACTGTTGATATATGACTTGTAGAATTTATGAGACCCCTCAAAAATTCTGTCCCAGTTGCAACTCATAATATATCTTAAGTGTTGACTTGTTGGAGATCTTCTTCTTGAGGATTTTTGAGCCTCTTCTTGAGAAGTTTTGAGTCCCTCTCAAAAAATCTGTCCCGGTTTCTATTATAAAGGAAAATAGAAATCTTACGGGAGATATGACCGAACCCTTGTGGCGTCTACGTATCCCGTTGAGGCAGGAATCAGGTCAAACGTAGTTCCCCTCTCGAGGATTAACAAAAATAAGAAATTTTGATAAGAAAATGACTGAGGCCGACATAGGCCGCCTACGTATCTCATTCTTGAGAATTCAGGTCGAACATAGTTCAAGTACAAAAGGATAAGTTTCTAACTACAAAACATAAGATGATTACATGCAAATGATGCGATTACAGGGAGGAAAGTAAGAGAAATTTTGAATCTTCAAATATAATAACTCTTAATAACATATGAGTCGATTGGTCACTTGTGAGATAACTGACGTGCTCAATCATGGCATGTCATCAGACAAATGTATTGCCTAAGTAAGCTGTTAAGTTCTCTTTTTCTAAGCTTCTATCAGATGGACCTTGATTCTGGCCTCTTTGACGCAGTCATCCTTTTCTAGATGCAGTTTATGTGTCATCCAGATTTGACTTTTATCTGATTCTCGAGCTATTTCAATTCTTTGGCAATGTATTTAGATATCATGATCTTTTCATCATACTCTTAGAACACATCGTCGTCTACCTCATATGTTCATTCAGCTTGTGGCATGACACAATATTAATAGATTTAAAATTGTTTTTACTAAAATAAACTCTAGATTGTTAGATAGAAAAATAAAAGCAAGTGAAATAAATTTTTCGCAATAGAGGTGGCTTCCATTGAAAATAAGGATATACGAACTTTGGCCATGACCATGGGCCATTTTGCTTTTCCCAGAACATTACGAGGGAAATTAAAAAATAATTAGGTAAAATGACATAAAAGGTGGGTCCTGAGCCTCATTCGAACTACCACCGATTTTAGGAATGGCATAAAATTCATCTTTGTCTATCAAGATGAGTGAGGGATCAAAAGCAGAGTGGAAGTCCAATTAAGCACTTGCTCCATTGGCTCGGCGTTTCGTATGCATGGTGTCTCGATCAATTCCTCCAACACAATGTCACATTCTTCAAAAAGATCCCCAATCCCTTCTCCAAGATTGTCATCATTGGCATATTCCTCTACCAGAAAAGGCCGATACAAATAAGGCAAATGTTTTGGTGATACATCATTAACTTTCTTCCTGTTTTGACCATCTTTTGGCACTAAAGCAAAAGCTTGATGTGGTGCCATGACCACAAATTTGGATTTCTCAACTACGCTCAAGGAAGCTACAACTTTCTCAAGATTGTTTGGATTGGTTGGGATTATAGCTTTATCCACAACCAATCTTCTTCGACCTCAATCATCTTAATGGTTAACTCTTCACGATTTGGTAGTGAATCACTATTGGCTTTGGGAGCCACAGTTTGGAGAGTGACAACATTTTGACCAATCAAGTCTTGAATTTTATATTTCAAGTTGATGCAATCCTTAGTGGTATGTCCGGCACCTCCTGAATGGTAAGCACAATAAAGATCGGGCCTGTAATGTCTGGGATTGACATTGACATTTTTTTGATCAATTGTTTGTATCAGACCAGTTGCTTTCATTCTCTCAAAAAGTTGAGTCAGACTTTCAACCAAAGGAGTAAAGACTCGAGGTGGTTTCTTCTCAAGTTTTGGACGAGGAAGATTGTAATTATTTCGTTGAGGTGGAGGCACTTGATGATAAAGTGGAGGATTTTGGCGAGTAGGTGCTGGTGTTTGGAAATTTGGGTATTGTGAAGTTTGATAGATATGAGGACCATCTGGGTAATTTGGCAAAGTGACTTGGTAATTTGGTTGAACATTTGAGCAATATGACAATGGAGCTTGGTAATTTGGATAATTTTGTGGCGGAGCTTGGTAATTTGGATAATTTGGTGGGGGAGCTTGATAATTTGGATAATTTGGTGGTGGAGCTTGGTAATCTGGATAATTTGGTGGTGGAGCTTGGTAATTTGGTTGGATAGGGTAAGGATTTTGAGAAGCTAAAGGGTAGGTTTTGGATGGTAAAAGATTTCGAACAATGAGACCGACATGCCTTTTTGATTTTCGGCTTGATTCAAATAAGATAGAGGAAACATCTTCCCTTTTCCTCCTCAATGGTCCCGAGGATTCATTTTGAGGAGTCATTCGGATGATTTTTCCAGTCTTCAGACCATCTTTAATAGCTTCGCCAATTTTGGCTATCTCATTGAATTTCCTTCCGAAAATGAGCAACATCCTATTATAGTACTCCGGCTCTTGAATGCGCACAAAGACTTCAATAATCTCTTTCTCAGTCATGGGAGGCCTTGCCCTTGCAGCCTCTCTTCTCCAATGGTAGGCATATTCTCGATAACTTTCACAAGACTTCTGTTTGATTTTCTCCAAAAAATATCGATTGTTGACACCCAATTTTGACCTTCCACAATTTAATTACTTTTCAAGCTTCTTCAATTTCAAACAATTTAAAATAATTGTTTTCGAAAATCAAAAATACTTTCAAAATTATCTTCCAGACACTTTTTGCCATTTTTCATATGGATTATATATCTTTATACTTAAAATATATAGATTTATATAATTTTTCAACTTGAATAAGTAGTTAGTAAATCGTTTTACCTAAAATAGAGTTTCAATTAAGTACACAACTTATTTCCTTTAAAACTGGTGGCAATTTAACTAAGATCTTTCCTTTTGAAATAATTGTCACGCCCCGAGCCTACACCTTGGGTGGGATTGGCACTCGAGAACCATTGTTGTCCCCAAGCGAACCCTTGGCCTAACTTACTTACTCAGCGGAAGACTTAAACACAAGAGATAAAGCTCATACAATAACTTAAAAGATAATAACTTAGCCAAAAATGGCAACTGAAGTCTTAAACGTATACAACTAAAATGAATAAGACTAAATAACTAAAACTATCTGTCTATGAAGCCTCTAAAACAAAGAGGGATGTCGGGACAGGACCCCTGATCATCCTAACAACTGAAAACTAGAAAGCAAATGATAAAAGAGTCCTCCGAAATGCAATGAGGCTCACCAACTGACTCCGAGTGCTGAACCTGATCAAGGACGCATTGGATGTTGTTCCTGGTTACCTGAGTCTGCATTATAAGACGATGCAGGCCAACTGGCATCAGTACATTGAATGTACGAGTATGCGAGTTAGAATGCTAAACACAACTTAGGCTTGAAAGGAATCTAAAAGAAATACTTACCTTGGCTCTTCTCAACTCATGAATACTTAACTCAAAATAAAGCAATGAAACACATGCAATTTATGAAAAGCTTTGTAAAACAGTAAAAGCAACTTAGTTTGTTAAAGAAATGCAATAACAAATCCAACTTTACTAGTATAATAAAGTAATATAGTTTATGTGGGAGATTCTCTAACCGACAACCACCACTATGAGCCTAAGTGGTGATACATCGTCTTACCCATGCTGCCAAAACTGTCTTATACTTTGCCGTCATATAGAACACTTAACTTGGTGGATCCACTAGCTTAGATCATCTAAAAAGTATGACCCATTAATATACATGATGGATACATGGTTTATGGAGACTTGAGTTAATATGAACTCACATTCCCATATCGATGCTCAATACTACTCCCAAAATATACTTAGCTCATATGTTTTTAAAACAACTTCTTTCTTTTGTTTGAGATAATTACTCAAAACTTAGCTTAAAAGCTTCTTGGAATCGATGTTCCCTTTTCTTGCTCAAATGTGAAAACATTTATAAACTCTTAGAGAATACTTACTTCCCTTATAGCTTCTTTGAGAAATGAACTCAACTCTTTAGTCTTAGCTTAACTTGAAACTTTTAGTCTTAAAACAAAGTTAGGACATTTGTAAAAGACCCTTGAAAACTTTGGTGACTTCACTTGACTTGACTCTTAACTTCACTTGAATTGACTCTTAACTTTCCTTGAATTGAATTATGGATTCAAGGATTATGATTTGTGATATGAAAGGTCTCTTGATATTTAGGAATGATTTCGAATAGCTAAACTTGAGAAAAGTTATGAAATCACCGTCTTGGAACAGGTCCACGACGCGGAGATGCTCCTAAATAAATGCTCGCGAAATTTAATTTTGAGACAGAGGAGTTCGCGTCCTAACCGCGACGCGGAGGAAAATTTTTCTCACTGGGGGAACAAGTCCGCGACGCGGACTTATTTCAGGAACCCTGCTCGACTTTTTCCTTCTTCGTTTTCCAGCCCCGATTTGCCTAAACTCGACTAGTTTTCTCAAAATCATTTTAGATCCCTATTCCCAGCATATATACTCAAGAACCTAACTCAAAACAACCCTAAGACACAACATAAAGGTCTCTGAAACTCCACAATTCAACCCGATTCAAGAACAACATTCAAATTCCAGAATTCATGTCAAGAACACCAACTTTCAAACTCTTTTGGGACAAATTGCGCTAAACTAGACATGTTTGGTGCGTGGGTGAATGAACCCAACGCTATGAGAGACTCACATACCTTGTAGGGATCAACGCCGATGAATTCCACAAGCTAAACTCGATGATCTTGACGAATCTTGCTTATTCTTCTCCTTTCTCCTCTTTTCTCCTTTCTCCAAGCCCTAGCATGAAATTCCCTTTTCTAAAACTGACTAAAATCTGACTTTACCCCAATTAAGTTCCTAAAAATGAATTAGAATAATTAGGTAAGGAAAAAACTAAATTACCCTTCATAAATCCGGATTGGACATTTCCTTAATCCAGCAGCCCAACTTCCAACGGGCATAACTCACTCATATGAACTCAGAATCGCGCAAACTTGGCGGCGTCATAAAGATTATTCCAAGGGTTTTCCAACCATATCTAGAATCACACCTAAATAATCCTTAGCTAGGAATTATGGCCGTTTGAAGTTGACCAAAAACTCACTTTAACTTACTTAAACATTTCTAGATTTCCTCATTCTTTCCAAAAGTAACTATTTCCAGATTTTAAACTTCCTTCTATTTCTTTCTAGTTGCGAGATGTTATAATATCTCCCCCTTGGAAACATTCATCCTCGAATGAGATTACTCTTACCAGGCTTAGGGTGTAACATCAACTCAAACACCCAACAAGCAAATGCAAACAAAACAGCATGCTCTTTCATAATTTAAAGAGCACTACGAAGAAAATTAGTACCTTGATCTGCACTTTCTTTGGATTCAAAGAGATGTGGATATCTCTTCTTCATATCCTTTTCAGCTTCCCAAGTAGCTTCCTCAACAAATTGGTTCCTTCAAAGGACTTTGACTGATGCTACCTCTTTTGTTCTCAACTTGCAAACTTGGCGATCTAGAATCTGAACAGGAATTTCCTCATAAGATAAGATATCATTGATCCCAATATTTTCAGTCGGTATGATCAATGAAGGATCGCCCATCCACTTCTTCAACATGGAGATGTGAAATACCGGATGAACAACTGCTAATTCCTGTGGTAGCTCCAACTCATAAGCTACACTGTCAATCCTCTTGGCTATGCGATAAGGTCCAATATATCGGGGACTAAGCTTCCCCTTCTTACCAAACCTCATAACACCCTTCATAGGTGAAACTTTTAGATATACCCAATCATCTACTTCAAACTCCAACTCTCTTCTCCTAACATCAGTGTAGGATTTTTGATGACTCTGTGCCATCTTCAATCTCTCTTGAATCACTTTCAGCTTCTCCATAGCTTGGTGAACTAAATCTGGTCCTATCAACCCTGCCTCACCAACTTCAAATCATCCTATAGGAGATCTGCATCTTCTTCCATAAAGAGCTTCATAAGGAGCCATTTGGATGCTAGAGTGATAACTATTGTTGTAAGCAAACTCAATGAGAGGTAGGTGATCATCTCAATTCCCTTTGAAATCAATCACACAAGCCCTCAACATATCTTTTAAAGTCTGAATAGTGCGCTCTGCTTGCCCATCAGTCTGAGGATGAAAGGTAGTACTTAAGTTCACTTTCAAACCCAAACCTTTCTGAAAAGATTTCCAGAACTGTGCAGTAAATTGTGCACCTCTATCTGAAATAATGGAGACTGGGACTCCATGAAGTCTTACCACTTCTTGAATATATAACCTGGCATAATCTTCTGCTGCATGGGTAGGCTTTACCAGCAGAAAATGGGATGATTTTGTCATTCTGTCGACAATCACCCAAATAGAATCATGCTGCCTACGAGACCTTGGTAAACCTGTGATGAAATCCATATTAATCACCTCCCACTTCCATTCTGGAAGTTCTATATTCTGCGCCAAACCACCAGGCCTTTGGTGCTCAACTTTCACTTATTGGCTATTTGGACACTTAGCGACAAATTCAACAATTCCCTTCTTCATGCTATTCCACCAATACACCTCTCTCAAATCACGATACATCTTTGTGGAACCCGGATGAATGGAATATCTGGAGCTATGATCTTCCTCCATAATCCTCTCTTGGAGTCCATCCACCATAGGTACACACAATCTACCTTGATATCTCAATACACCATCTCCCCTTTGTTCAAAAGTTAATACTTTTTGCTTATGAACATTTGCCTTCAACTCAAGCAAAATGGGATCTTGGTCTTGCTTTTCTTTCACTTCTGACACTAATGAAGATTCAGCCCCATTCATCACCACTATTCCTCCTTCTGTGGAATCTATTAGTCGGACCCCTAAGCGTGCAAGTCTATGCACATCTTTCGCTAACTCTCTCTTTTCTTCCTCAACATGGGCAGTACTACCCATATACAACCTGCTCAAGGCATCAGCAATAACATTAGCCTTACCTGGGTGATAAAGAATACTAATGTCATAATCCTTGGGTAACTCTAACCATCTCCTTTATATGAGATTAAGCTCTTTCTGAGTGAACACTTATTGAAGGCTCTTCTGATCTGTGAATACATCAACATGAATACCATACAAATAATGACGCCATATCTTCAAAGCAAATACTACAGCAGTCAACTCTAAGTCATGGGTTGGGTAATTCTTCTCATGAACTTTCAACTATCTGGAGGCATAAGTTATAACCTTGCCGTTCCGCATTAATACACAACCCAAACCAACTCTATAAGCATCACAATACACCACAAAACCTTGAGTACCTTCTAGTAAGGTCAATACTGGGGCAGTAGTTAACCCCATTTTCAATTCCTGAAAGCTTTTCTCACAAGCTTCAGACCAATGAACTTAACTGTCTTCTGAGTCAACTTGGTCAAAGGAGATGAAATGGATGAGAACCCTTATACAAACCTTCTATAATAGCCAGCCAAACCCAAGAAACTCCTTATATCAGTTGGAGATGTGGGTCTAGGCCAATTCTGCACTGCCTCAATTTTCTAAGTATCAACTTTAATTCCCTGTCCAAACACAATGTGGCCCAAGAATGCCACAGATTCAAGCCAAAACTCACACTTAGAGAACTTGGCATACAATTCTCTATCTTTCAAAGTCTGAAGAACTATTTTGAGGTGACTAACATGATCTTTTTCATTCCTTGAATAGATTAGTATGTCATCAATGAATACGATAACAAACATATCTAAATAAGGTTTGAACACTCTATTCATAAGGTCCATGAATGCTGCAGATGCATTAGTCAAATCGAACGACATGACCAGAAACTCATAATGACCATAACGGGTCCTGAATGCTGTCTTGGGAATATCACATTCCCTTACTTTCAACTGATGGTAGCCAGATCTGAGGTCTATTTTCAAAAAATAAGAGGCACCCTGAAGTTGATCGAAAAGATCATCAATCCTTAGAAGAGGATACTTGTTCTTGTTGTTCAATTGGCGGTAGTCTATACACATCCTAAGGGAACCATCTTTCTTTCTCACAAATAAGACCAGAGCGCCCCAATGTGAGATATTTGGTCGAATGAAACCCTTATCTAGGAGATCTTTCAACTCTTCCAACTCTACTGGTGCCATTCTATATGGCGGAATAGAAATAGGACGAGTATTTGGAATGATGTCTATGCCGAATTCTATTTCTCTCTCAGGAGGGACTCCGGGTAGATCATTAGGAAAGACTTCTGGAAACTCTCTTACTATAGAAACTGACTGAATGAGAGATATCTCAACCCTAAAGTCATTAACTCGGACTAAGTGATATATACAACCTTTTGAAACTAACTTCCTCTCCTTAAGGTACGAAATAAAATGACCTTTAGGCACTGCTGAACTATTACTCCAATCTATGACTGGCTCATTAGGAATCTGAAACTTGACAACTCGAATTCTACAATCTATTGATGCACAACAGGCATAAAGACAACACATACCTAGAATGACATCGAAATCTACCATGTCTAGGTCAATTAAATCAGCCATGGTGTTTTTATGATTGATGGAAATGACACAATCACGATAAACTCGCTCAGTTAGAATAGACTCCCCAACAGGTGTAGAAACACAAAAGGGTTCACAAAGTTTCTCAGGAAGAACATCAAACTTATTTGTAACATAAGGAGTTACAAAAGATAAACTTGCTCCTGGGTCTAGCAAAGCATAAGCATCAAAATAAAAGACTTTGATCATACCAGTAACAACATTTGGAGAGTTTTCTTGCTCTTGACGACTGGTGATTGCATAAAGACGATTTGTTCCTTCGCCAGTACCTGAAATAGCTCCTTTAGGTGTAGCCTTGTCTGGTGGAGCAACTGATGAAGATTGGGCTCTATTGCCCTGATTTCCACTAGCTTGCATGTTCTTAGGACACTCCTTCATGAAGTGACCCTCTTGTCCACACTTGAAGCAACCTGTCTGTCCCTCACGACACTTACCTAGGTGGGTTCTACCACACTTAGCACATGCAGGAGCCCAGTTACCTCCTTGTGCCACACTACCCTGAGACTGTGCAGGTCTAGCTCTAAAGTTCTGCGAATTCTGGCCGTTATACTCACCTTTGTTTCTGGGTGCAGGTGTACTAGCAGATGATGGAGCAAGTCCCTTTTGATTTTGTTGAACGGACGAACGGTTCACATTACCTTTTTGTTGCCCAGACTCATTTCCTGTCTTAGCTTTCTTATTTCTGAACTCTTCCCTGTTCCTCAGCTTCTCTTCCTCAACCTGCTGCACATAAACCATCAACCTTGATATGTCCATATCCCTGATTAGCATTGCAGCCCTACCTTCCTTACTCGACAGACGAGACAGCCCAGCAACAAATAAGCTCATTCTACTCTTCATGTCCGCATCCATCTCCGGAGCATAACAGGATAGTTGGGTGAACTTCAACCCATACTCACGAACACTTAGAGAATCATGTTTAAGTGTGAGGAACTCACGTACCTTGGCCTCTTTCAATTCCCGGGGAAAGAAATGCCCCAAAAAAGCTTCCTTAAAATAGGCCAACTCGCTGGTGGGGCATCCTTAGCTCTACCTCATTTCCACTAGTCGAACCAAGTCCTAGCAACATTTTTTAGTTGATATGCAACTAGTTCAACTCGCTCAGTAACTGCCACATGAATAACCTCAAATACCTTCTTCAGCTCCTCAATAAAGTTCTCTAGATCCTCAGTAATGCTCGAACTAGTGAAGATTGGAGGATTCATCCTCAAGAACTCACGAATCCTTGAAGTGTCAGCTCCTTCATGTAGAGCTCCTCTTTGCTGACCAACTTGGTTAGTCACAGCTTGACTCAGCATCCTAATTACCTCTCTGAACTCAGAATTAGTAACTTCCCCTTGAGGTTGAACTTCAGGTGCATTAGGTAACTCTTGCTCCTCAACATTACGTCTAGCAGGACGTTCTCTGATAATTCTTCGTGGAGGCATGATTATCTGAACAACACGCGCAAGCAGAATTAGAGGGAAACTTTTTTAGAGATTAAACTCTAACGCACGAAATAAGTGTGATAGAAGTAAGATAGTTCCTAAATGTTGCAGTCTCCTAATTATAGATGTGGCGCGCTTCACACCGATAACTAGGACTCTACAGACACGGCTTCATAGACTCCATATGACTCTTGTACTCTGTGCTCTGATACCAAGTTTGTCACGCCCCAAGCCTACACCCTGGGCGAGACGGGCACTCGAAAACCATTGCTGTCCCCAAATGAACCCTTGGCCTGGCTTACTTACTCAGCAGAAGACTTAAACACAAGAGATAAAGCTCATACAATAACTTAAAAGATAATAACTTAGCCAAAAATGGCAACTGAAGTCTTAAACATATACAACTGAAATGAATAAGACTAAAGAACTAAAACTATCTGTCTATGAAGCCTCTAAAACAAAGAGTGATGTCAGGACAGGACCACCGATCATCCTAACAACTAAAAACTTGAAAGAAAATGATAAAAGAGTTCTCCGAAATGCAAGGAGGCTCACCAACTGACTCCGAGTGATGAACCTGATCAACAAGGCACTGGATGTTGATCCTGGTTACCTGAGTCTCATCATAAGATGATGCAGGCAAACTGGCACCAGTACATTGAATGTACGAGTATGCGAGTTGGAATGCTAAAATAAACTTAGGGTTGAAAGGAATCTGAAAGAAATACTTACCTTGGCTCTTCTCAACTCATGAATACTTAACTCAAAATAAAGCAATGAAACACATGCAATATATGAAAAGCTTTGTAAAACAGTAAAAGCAACTTAGTTCGTTGAAGAAATGCAATAACAAACCCAACTTTACTCGTATAATAAAGTAATATAGTTTCTGTGGGAGATTCTCTAACCGACAACTACTACTATGAGCCTACGTGGTGATACATCGTCTTGTCCACGCTGCCAGAACTGTCCTATACTTTGTCGTCATATAGAACGCTTAACTTAGTGGATCCACTAGCTTAACTTATGTGATCATGTAAAAAGTATGACCCATTAATACCCATGATGGATACATGGTTTATGGAGACTTGAGTTAATATGAACTCACATTCCCATATCGATGCTCAATACTACTCCCAAAATATACTTAGCTCATATGTTTTTAAAACAACTTCGTTCTTTGGTTTGAGATAATTACTCAAAACTTAGCTTAAAAGCTTCTTGGAATCGATGTTCCCTTTTCTTGCTCAAATGTGAAAAGATTTATAAATTCTTAGGGAATACTTAGTTCCCTTATAGCTTCTTTGAGTAATGAACTCAACTCTTTAGTCTTAGCTTAACTTGAAACTTTTAGTCTTAAAACAAAGTTAAAACATTTGTAAAAGACCCTTGAAAACTTTGATGACTTCACTTGACTTGACTCTTAACTTCACTTGAATTGACTCTTAACTTTCCTTGAATTGAATTATGGATTCAAGGATTATGATTTGTGATAGGAAAGGTCTCTTGATGTTTAGGAATGATTTCGAATAGCTAAACTTGAGAAAAGTTACGAAATCACCGTCTAGGTATATGTCCGCGATGCGGAGATGCTCCTCAATAAATGCTCGCGAAATTTAATTTTGAGACAAAGGAGTCCGCGTCCTATCCGCGACGCGGAGGAAAAAATTGATCACTGGTGGAACAAGTTCGCGACACGGACTTGTTTCAGGAACCCTACTCGACTATTTCCTTCTTCATTTTCCAGCCCCAATTCACCTAAACTCGGCTATTTTTCTTGAATTCATTTTAGATCCCGATGCCCAGCATATATACTCAAGAACCTAACTCAAAACAACCCTAAGACACAACATAAGGGTCTCAGAAACTCCACAATTCAACCTGATTCAAAAACAACATTCAAATTCCAGAATTCATGTCAAGAACACCAACTTTCAAACTCTTTCGGGATGAATTGCGCTGAACTAAACATGTTTGGTGGGTGGGTGAATGAACCCAACGCTATGAGAGACTCACATACCTTGTAGGGATCACCCCCGATGAAATCCACAAGCTAAACTCGACGATGTTGACGAATCTTGCTTCTTCTTCTCCTTTCTCCTCTTTTCTCCTTTCTCCAAGACCTGGCGTGAAATTCACTTTTCTAAAAATGACTAAAATCTGACTTTACCCCAAATAAGCTCCTAAAAATGAATTAGAATAATTAGATAAGGAAAAGACTAAATTACCCTTCATAAATCCGGATTGGACATTTCCTTAATCCAACAGCCCAACTTCCAACGGGCCTAACTCACTTAGACGAACTCATAATTGCTCAACTCGGCAGATTTGGAAAGATCATTTCAAGGGCTTTCCAACCGTATCTGGAATCACACCTAACACATCCTGAACTAGGAATTATGGCCGTTTGAAGTTTACCAAAAACTCACTTTAACTTACTTAAAAAATTTCAGATTTCTTCATTCTTTCCAAAAGTAACTATTCCCAGATTTTAAATTTACTTCTAGTTCTTTCTAGTTGCGAGACGTTATAATAATTATTCTTGTGTTGTTAAAGTTAAGAAGCTCGAGTAATTAGTTGACTTTATAATTCGTCTCATTTCCCTTTGAACTCTCCTAACAGACTTTATTTAGTCCATATTTAGACCATCAGATGACCATTATGCCAAATTTTTTGGCCCAATTCCAATTCAAAAGACCCAACAGCCCATTATAGTGTACAACAACACCAAATATCGTACCCGACACCACTGTATCTTCTTCTTTATCGTGCAACAACCTAGCAAACGCACCAGTACAGAAACGAACTAGACGCGACCCGAATCGTGTGCTGAATCGACCCGGAGAGCGTCTCTCTCCCTCGCCTTTTTTATCAGTTCGTACAAAAAAGTTGGAAAATCGTCCTTCATCATCCAACGTGTCTCAATCTCAGGTGCTCTTAGAATCAAACACCTCTCCACTTAAATTTGTACCCTAACTAGTTGCAATCCTTCTTCGTTAAGGGATTTTGAAATTCTCCAAATCCCACATCAAAAATATTCTCAGAATTTGGAGATTTTGGGTGCTATAAAAAGCCCCTCTCCTCACTGTTCATGGGACATTTTTTGAGACCTGAGAGTACCTCTTAAAAGTTTGGGAACTCTTGGTTCAATAGTTTAAAATTTTCTGGCTTTTGTGGCTATTCGAGTTTAAGAGGTGGAATTGTCTTCCCAACTCGTCGTTTCGGTTCGCTGCCCAGAACTAGGTAACTTTCTTATTCCTTTTTCTCCTTTAGTTTTATGCTTTTTTTGAAATTAGTAGTAGATTCTTCCATTATGTGTTTAGTTAAATTTAGTCCGTCTTAGTTTTATTTTTTTGTATTAACTATTTGTTCTCAATTTGATATGAAGTGCTGTGTTGTTTTCTTTAGTGATTGTGTATGCTTAATTTAGTTTACTAAAAAATGTTCAAATTGACTTCAATTTTTGGCATTTTTGTTAGTGTTAATCTTGCCACTCGTTTTAATGTGATTTATATCATGAGTATTTTGTTGTCCTGTTATTTTACCATCGATGATTCTTAAGGAGCTGTTAAATTCTTCAATTTTAGCTGGTATTAGTCCCTTTCAAACTGTCTAAATATAACCTCTCCATTTGGCAGTCAATTATTGTGTAAATGTTGTGGTGGTCTTCTCCTTAGCTCATCAGTGATCTCTCTTTTAGTCATTTCTATGTGAAAAAATGTAATCTATATGGCTGATCTTTCTAGGAGTTAGTTTGTTCTCACTCGTGGTTTTGTTTTCTTGTGAGGTTACACATAAGCCTCTTGTCTGTTTAGATAATAACAAATGTTGAGTGATCTTAAGTTGGTTTATGTGATCCATTGACTGTACTTAGATCCTTGTTTGAATTTGCTAAGTTATTTTGGTGTAAAATTATCTCGTATTTTCCTGCTCTCTGTTTGTCTTTCTTATAAACTAAATTAAAATTGGTTTAAAACTTTGATCAAATTGAGTTTAAATTTGTTTATCTTTAAACTTGATATGGATCTGTTGGGATTAGCTGCTATTTTCTTTCGTAGTCCTGCACATCTCATATTTTGTGTAGATTAGTTCAACTATCTTGCACCAGCTAGATTTATGGTTTAATTTCTTTTCTATGTTGCTTTGGATTAAATTAGTTACAATCTAGTATTATTATTTTAATTAAATTTCTCTAAAAGGTTAGTCTTAATTTAATTATTGATTGGATTGGTTGAGAGATTTGTGTGATGAGTTTATCTTTTTTTTATTTATCTCTGTTGAATCATATTAGACAAAAGTTAGCAGATTTTTGTTTTTTTTACAACTTTCTGCATGCTTTTTGTTTACTAGGAATTTTGAGTTTGTAAGTAGATATAGTCAAATTATGTGATCAAGCTAGTCCTATCTTTCTGTAGCTCCATATTGGTTTTCGCTTAATTATTTTGCTAATCTTTGTTTCCACCATTTTTCTGTGCATGAACCTTCTTGTTAGAGTCTAATGGGACTCCCATCCTTGCATTCGTTTCTCTTTGAGTCAACCTCCTTTAAACCAATTGAAAGGAAGCTAATACTTTTGGGTTAAACACCCAAGAAGACAGTACCAGTGGTAGCCTAAATGGCTAAAAGAATAACATTTCCTTGGACTTGAAAGTCTGAAAATGGCATCAGCTAAAACGGAGTTGCAACAGTTTCAAAAGGCTGAAAATTGAAGAGCAATATTGGGTTAAAACCCGTAATTAACGAAGCAGCAACAACCTTAAAAAGGCTGAAAATTGAGAATTTTCGGACCTTCAAAAGTCCAATTTAAACAACGGCAGCAACATCAACCAGAAGGATTGGGACTTGGGCTGAAATAAATTTCAGCAGCCTCCTTATTTTCCTTATTCCCTTATTTTTCCTTTTCATTGCTATATTTTCTTTATTATAGTTGATTGGGAAAGCTAACAACTTTAAGATCCTTTTTCTTTAATTTAGATGAATCGTTGGAGGGATTTTTATTTCATATTATGTTGTTTGTTTTCTTTAAAATTCAAATTCCCAAAACTCAGTTTAAGTTAGGTAATTTAAGCTTATAGAATGACTTAAGAACCTCTCATGTTCTTTCATAGTTATTGATAAGCTTTGAATCGATGTTTATGAGTTTGAACTAACTATTTAGTTCAAATTTTTGAATAGGATAAAGTTGTTAAGTTTCTTAAAATAAATTAGTTGTCTTTTAATTTAACTTAGGACTTTGTATGAATGACTTAAGAATTTTCTATATCCTTTCGTAGTTGTTAAACAAGGTCCTTTAATCCATGTTTAGGAGTTTGAATTAATTGTATGATTCAGAAGTAAACTATGGATAAAAGTTTCAAGTTAGGATTATTTTTGAGATTTTTACAAATATCAAAAGATTTTGGCAAAATGGTCTGGTGGGCTTTTATACTTGTATGAATTTGTATTGTGAATCCTTTTACTTACTCGTTTGTCAATTGAACCCTTAAACTCAATAAAATGCAATTTAACAAACCCCTCTGACCATTGACCAGACTTATGTATCATTAGATGTCTGAGTTGGCAAAAGTGTGTAACTACACACGCCTATTAAGGCGAGTGAGGAGCATTTCTACTTTTAAAAAATATTTAAAATTATAAAAAAAATATTTTTTTCAAAACAATTAGTTAAAAATATTGTCTTCTTCACCCATTACTCCTTTTCAGCCATATCCTTCCCTGCCCAACCCCTTTTTCTTTCTTTTCACAATCTATTTTCATCTATTTAGATGATCTTGGCACTTTCTTAAGTCCACCAATTTACAGACGAAGAAAGAGAGCGGCACCGGTGGTGCTCGCCGGACACCACTGATATGTAGTGGAGGGAGAGAGAGGTGTGACTGGTCAACAGAGAGGAGAACAAGGTGGGTGAGGGTGCGAGGATCTAATCATGGCGGCAAAGATTGTAATGGTGTGTAGCGGAGATGAAGACGAAAATGGTAATTGTGTTTGGCTAGATTTGGTGCGATGATTTAGGTTGTTGATTTTGTGGAGGTTGGAGGAGGTAAAGGAAAATGGTGATGATATGCGGAGATTAAAGCGGAAGGAATACGAGTGGTTTCGCCAACAAAAATGGCGATGGCGGCGACGACTTGGGCGTGAAACAATGGGAATGGAGAAAATGTATTGGTTTTTTTTTTCACAACAAAATGTATTGGGTTTTACTTTAAAGAATATAATTAAATTTTTATTATTTTACCTTTAATTAAATAATTTTGATTAATAATTTTAAACATAATTATGACATGACATTAATATATCTGATGTGGATATGTCATGTCATTTATGTAAAGGAGAGTGAGCTACACACATGGTTGGAGGGGTTTAAAAGACTCATTTTGATTGAGTTTAAGGGTTCAATTGACAAATGAGTAAGTAGAAGGATTCACAATACAAACTCGTACAAGTATAAGGGTCCACCAGACCATTTCGCCAAAGATTTTTATCTATGTTTCAAATATGAACTTTTCTAAGTAATTCTTTTTATTTTATAAAATTAGCCAAGCTTTTTAATTTGTCGGTCAACCGCATGTTAGCGGATTCTCTAAGATGTTTAAACCCTTCCTTAGAGAATTATTTGAATCCTTACCCTAGACTCTGATTTTATTTTAAAATGTTTTCTTTCAAAAAATCCCGTTTTAAATGGTTTTCTTAATTTTTTCTAAAAAATTAAGTGGCGACTTCCAAGTTATAAACTTTTCCAAAAATTAACAAAATTGCCAAAGTTGCGAAAATGGTTTCGAAACCTTAGTTTTCGAAATCAGGTCGTAACATCGATTAGGAATGAATTCCACATTGTAACCAAACCTTTCAATGAAGTCTTTAGCCAAATCGTTCCAACTTGGCCATTGTTTCATTTCTTCGAGAAATATACCATTCAAAAACTTCTCCTTTCAGGCTTCGACTAAAGAGATGCATTAACAAAGGCTCATCTTATCCAATTCCCACAAATTGGTTGCAATAAGCCCTCAAATAAGAAAAAAGATTTTCAACTCCACTAAAAGTGTCAAATTTTGGCACTTTAAAACCTTTATGAAGATCCAAATGTGGATGAATACGCAAATTTTCATAATTCAACCCCACAATGCCTAGGGTGTATTGAAAGTCCTTCATTGCATTCAAAACTTCCTCTATGATGTTTTGCTCATCTTTTCCTTTTATGATCTTCCACTCCTTCTCATTCTTCTCACAATGATCGAGTTCAAAATGTGTAGCAGAGGAAGGGTAGGATTCTGGCGATATTAGAATATGAGAAGCAGTTTTTAGAGGTATGGGTTGAGTAGTAGGTGGGTTTTGAACAATTTGAGTAGGAATTTGCTGGACGGGAGGAAAATTCGAATTGTGAAGAGTAAGTGATTTTTGGTGTGAGGAGCTAGCATGATGTGGGTTAGGGGTGGTTATGTCAATGATGAGGGGTTTTGGAATCGTAGCGGTAGATGATTTGTTTGGAAAATGTTCGGGTGTTGGATCCGAAATAGGAAAATGCAGTGTAGGCCTTCCATTGTCTAGAGTAGGAGTGTTGGCAATGATAGCCAGATTTGTCAAATCTCGGCTCTTATTCATTTCAGCCCTCATCTCATCAATTTGTTAGAACAATTATGCAATCAGCTTGTTCTGTTCAGCGATGATAGGGTCATTCATAGTGATTTTGGTCAAATTAGTGTTCTCAACATTTTCAATCGCTTTTTCTTTGCCTTTTGATGAACTTTGATCAGAGAAGGAATCTTTGGGATCTTTAGACCTCGTGAAGTATGGATGTCCTGCTCTTTTTTCAACACAGATCAATTTTGAGTACTTGAAAAGGAAAATAACTCAAAAGATAAATGTGTTAGTCTATATTGATGATAAATAATACAAAATATCACACACATGATCACAAACACATAAGAATGGCTCCACTTGAAGATAAACGATCCCACTAATATAGAAAGGTGACTAAATAGACATGAATTTATCTATTAAATTTTGGGATTAGTGAATTAGAAAAGTTGACTTGCATGGAGTCAATGACCTTTTGTATCTGTAATTGACATACTTTTGATTTTTGATTGAGAGGAAACTCTAATTTGCTTGGGAGAGCAAAAAAAAAAGAATTTTCAAAGATACGGACCGAACCTTGAAAGGTTGCCTACCTCTTACCAAGGGGACAATGATTTTTTAAACAACGTATACATCCTTCAAATTTAAACACATAAGTATGAACGTCCGTTTAGTCCGTGGGTCAATTTGGACTCAAGGTGATCTTTCTAATAGGCCCAACACGGCTTGGGTATTGGGTCATCTTAGTTCAATGCGTTGAAAGAGATTTAGTTTCGCTCTACGTTAGTTGACTAAGAGTGGGTTTACTAGAAACAAGGTTCTCGAGTGGACAATTCGAATGAGAAGGCTACGCGGTCACACAGAAAAAGATCTGGACACCCCATACATATGCCAACTCTCCTAACTTTTGGGATTTTGAAAGAAATTTGCGGGTGTGCAAAGCACACCTCGCGTCTATGTGTGATTGTGTAAATTTTCCAGAATTGGAGGAAGTATGAACGAAATAACAGTTTATAAAGCAGTAACAAATTTACAATTTATGAAAAACAATAACAAATAAGCAGTTTATATCACATAAACATGAAAAATAAAGCATTAGGCATGTAAAATAAGCAAATGAGTAAACATATGTTAAAAATCTTAATAATTAATTTAAGTCTGCTATGGTTAGAACATATTAAATCCCCAGCGGAGTCGCCATTTCTGTTATGCCGTAATTTTACTATTTTTAGAAAAATTACTTTTTGAAATGTTCTAAGTATAAAACAATTTGAGAAAAATACGTAGAAAAGAGTTGTCACTTAATTTTTTTTTCAAGAAATTAAGAAAACTTATAATTTAAAAACACTCTAACAGATTAAGTCTTTAAAAATTTAAAGAAAATAGATAAGAGGTTCTTATTTACGCTTCAAGAAGGTTTTTAAGGCATTTGAAGCGCCCGCTAACATGCAATTATCGTACGACTTAGTTAATATATTTTTAAGTATTTTTTAGGAAAATGATTTAACATAAAATATATAATAATTTATAATATTTGATTAACTTTGATAAAATAGTTAAATAAAGAACAATTTTTAATTTTAAAGAAAATGGGACCTTAATTGAAACAACTTGGTCAATTAGGCTTTTAACAAAATTAGATTAATTAAAATTTATTACATCACTTTTAGAAATAATAATTCCAACAAACTGGTAAATAAACCAAGAAATCATTTTAATCTAATTAAAGATAAGTGAAAGTTTTAACTAAAAATATTTGAATAAGTATAAGAGTTGATAAAAATTAATTATATTAAAATAAACTAACATAAAGAATATCGTTCATCTTTTGGGGAATTTAATTAAATTAAATCGAAACAAATAAAAATAAAAGGTTAGAGAGTTAATGCAAATAAATAAATGATAAAGGAAGAGAATCCAATTTAAACTTTTGGCCCAACCTGTCCTAAATCTATTATTTGCCAAAAAAGGGCTTTGGCCCATTGACTTAACTCTGTTGTTGGCCACCTGCTATGCAAAAGGATGGGCTTTAGCCCATTTTCGCGTCCAAAAATTAGTGTATACACTGATCGTATATCAGTGCATATTGGCTATATTCATCAATCTAAGATTACGACTTCAAAAATTTCTTCCTCAAACACTGACTGGTCAAGAGTTTATATAGGGGAAAAGAAAATCGTTTTAGGGGGAAATCGGATGGAAAGGAAGAATTTGAATTCGAAATCCAAGTTCTCTTTTGGATAAGATTGTTGGATTTCCGCGATTTGGTGGGATTTTTCGGGTTTGGTCAGCCGCGATTTGCTGCTGGATTTATGGGGAAGAAGACGTTGGTATACAGGGGGGTCAGTTTGGTATGTGTATGTACGTATTGGAACATTGTGTGTTATTTGGTGAAGAGATGGGCCGGTTTGGTACTATTGGGCTGGGAATGAGTTGGAGTGAGAATTGTATTGGGCTTGTATGCTGAGTGAAAGAATTGAGTTCTTGGCAAATAAGTAAAGGAATTGGGTCGATTGAAAATTGAAAAGAAAAGGTCCAACACTAGGTCTAAGAAGTGGGTTTAGGATAAAACAAAATTGTGGTTGGGAATTTAATTAAGGTTTTAACATATGAATCTAAATTATAGTCAATTGAAAATATAAAAAAAAATAAAAAAAATAGCCAAACTTAGTTAAGAATTAATACAATTAATTTACGAACTTCTTAATCTTAACAAAATAAAATAATTAGTTTAATTATAAACTAATTAACTCAAAATATAAACTATAAATTAGCTAAACTAATCAACCAAATATTTAAGTAAAACTAAAATCTTTTTGAGACGATTTTCAAATATTAACATAATAAATATATACAAAATTATATAAAATATGTAAATTATTATTAAATTTTTAAGAATTATAAAAATGACAAAATTACATAAAATGACTTGAAAATTATTTAAAATTTTATAAAGTCAATATTTCAAATCGTTTGGAACTTAAGAAGCTCGATGATTAATTTATATTGTGGAGGTTCAAAATTGGGTGTCAATAGCCTCTACCAAGTCGAGTCATTTAAATTGATTAACAACAACAATGCTAATTATTTATTACCTCCACGGGCTCTCTAATTACCTTCACGGCCTCCCTCAGTACCTCCTCATCCATTTTGTGGACGTCCTTTACCATTATTACCTCCTCTCGTTGGAATCACTATTCTAGTTTGTTGTTGAACCTGGCCAACGATTTGTTTATGGGGGCATTTCCTCAGTGTCTCGACTTACTACATTTAAAACATTTGCGATCGAGTGCTGGTCTGTTGGCTGATACATAAGAAGTCACTTGACCGCCTTGAGTTAGAGACTGCTCTGGAACCCCCCGAATGAAAATCTGTAGAAGTGGGTATAACTGATTGAATCGGACAAGCCGAATACAATTGTTGACTGGAACTTTTAGAATACAAACTACTATAGTTATCCACATTTCTGGAATTCTTAGACAATGTCTTGGCATGTCAAATTTGTCGAACTCTAATCCCTTTACTTTCTTCTCATAGCCAGTCTCCTCATTAAAGCTCTTACCTATAGAGGTCATATGCACAGACAAAACTTGCAACTCACAATTCAAACCCTTGACGAACAAGTGAATCCTCTCTTCCTCATTGTTCACCAACTATGTAGCATAATGGACAATGCATGAAACTTAGCATCATAAGCAGCCGCAGTCATGTTGCCCAACTCAAGAGCTATAAACTCATCTTTCTTTTGATCTCATAGACTATGAAGCATATGTGTTACACCCCTATTTCAAACTAGCTGAAACAATTCACAACATAATATGGCTGACACTCTGATTTTTGGAAAAATTGTTTTGTTTTGTTTTAGAGTCACCACCTAAATTTTAAGGAAAATATTAGGAAAACAATTTTTAATATGTAAATGTAAACTCTGTTTTGATTTGCGAAACCAGTCAGATTCTGAGTAAGGATTTAGGTTACTCGAGAGGAAGGTATTAAGCATCCCTCAGAGCCTATCCGAAGATAGTCTTTAAACTCAATATAGGAAAATATAATTAGGAAAATTTGTTTATTTATTTATTTTTTCTTTAAAAATCAATGGTAAGTAAATTTTATTATTTTAAGAAAAGAGTAAAATACAAGGTACGACGTATATATGTCTATAAAATTAATAGTAGTATGTTTATCATACGGTAATAAATAAATAAATAAAAATAAATGTACTAAAATGTATGATAATTTTATATGTTGAAAAATATAGATGCGTCTTATATAAATGTATCCAAAATAAATGTTGAGTTCAAAGGATATAAAAGTTTGTTGTTTAATTTATATATAGAATTAAGATGTGAAAGAAAATAAAATAAAATGATATAGTAGTCGAGTTGCAAACATGTAGTAAAATAATGTGTATGTTAAAGTGTATGGATTTATAAATTATATATAAAAAAAAAAGAAAGTAAAAGGTGATAGTAGGTATGAGAAAAAGATAATATGAAGTGTAACAAAATAATAAGTTACATATAGAGAACAAAAATATATATAGGATTTGTACCTTTTTGCATATGACATATATATGTGTGTACCTTGTATTTTGAACCTGTTGACATATGTAAGATCTTGAAAATAGCATGATAAGAGATTAAAATATTTTAGCAATATGTGTTTTATAAAATAGAGATAGTAATAATAGTAAATATATCTTCAAAAAGGGGGTGATGTCAAAAGAGTATAGAATAGGTCTAACTATTGGTTACCCACCCCAAATCGTTACTCTCCTACCCTTAGTTTTAAGGGTTCCAAAGATCGTTACCTATTTTTTGAGGATTTACTAGGAAATCCATCTGTTAGTACCTATTTGTGAGGTTAATACGGCTGATACAAGGGTAGTAAAATATAGGCAAAGTTTTGCAGAGTTTTGATAAATGCGAGACGATTTCTTAAGTAAGAGTTCAAAAAATGAATTAAAAAAAGGGTTAATAACAATTTATAGAATAACATAAAAACAGTGTAGGAATAATTATTCCAGGTCCCTTCTTTATTTAAAAATCTTGTGTGCCAGTGACTTGACGCGAATGAAGAATTTTCAACAATTTTAAACAAAAAAAAGACTGCACTCTTAAGCTTTCGAAAGATTACACTTTAAACTAATCAAGTGTATTTCTAAAGTTTAAAATCCTACAACTTTGACCCCAAAAAATCTGTATGTTTAAGTTCTAAAAAATCTGCTTGATAGAGCATGTTGAAACTGTATTTTTGGCACTAAAATCTGCAATTTTTTAAATCTAAAAATCTGTACTTTTTAACCTCAAAAATCTGCATTTTTCAAGCTTAAATTTTACGCTTTAAAGCCCACAAACGAGTTGTGTTTTGAGCCTCAAAACCTGCAGTTTTACAATCGAAATTTGGACTTTCTAATGTCAAAATTCTGCACTTTTGAACTCAAAACGCTGCATTTTGAGACCCAAAATACCAAACTTTAAATTGCTAAACTTGTATTCTAAACACTTGTTTATTAAAGGAAAATCTGAAAATAAATTCACAACATTTGAAAAAAAAACCATCGTTCCCAAGTGAACTCCTTTAAAGATATGTTTTCATAACCATCAAAATGTGTCAAATAACAAATAAAACTTAGTTGAAAAAATATCATTCTAAACTAAATAACTATAATAAACTCAATATCTAAAGGGAAGTGAGGTGGGCAACTATGTCTTACCATCGTTCTTAGTTGATTCGTACAAACCCAAACAAAATAAAAGCAAGCTTATATAAGTGAAATACTCATGTGTAAAATGTTAGCCAAAGATAATAACACATATGATATAAAGAGCGTGAAAACTTGAAGCGAGAAGGAAACGTTGGACACTATTGACACGATGAAGGCTGCTAGACACAAGTGATAACGTAGGCGAGCACAAATCTGATTTGGACAGATGAATGGAGTCAATTCACAACTCCAAATGCGCTTCCGCGTGTACATGTACAAAAGAATAAGATAAAAAAAATTAGCAAATGGGCTGTTAAATTATCATAAAGCATAGAGAAAATAATCCATGAAGTCATATGTTAACCGAAATATAAACCTGCACAAACATTCACGTGCCTAGAGGCAAATTTTTTTTACAGATTAACATTTTCTTTTTTAGACTTGTATAAGTTAAATTTGGAGTACAGAACTTATGAATGTGTTTTCTACCACATCAAAACAAGTTTAAGCATGCATAAACTATCTGGTGAAGAATATGAATATACATTTATTCTTTGAGTCCAACAAAAAGAAACAAACAATATTAATACAAGTAGCTTCTAAATAACAAGAGAGGATACTGTATATTATTTCGTTATGTACTATGTAACGGTGATGTTATATGTATGAGGATCTAAAGTACAGATACAAAATAAAGAGGCTATACATTATTTTGGGTAAACAATTTTGTTTTCTAAAAAATATGAGATTGAACTTAGCATTTTAGAATTCTTGACAGCAAGTAAATTGAGAGACATATGAAAGCTTAAGTAAATATTCAATTCGTCATCATAGGGGATAAATATTCCTATGACTGCACTACTTAATCAAACATAAGAAAGTTAAAGTCGTTGAGCCAACACGTTGGTAGCGGACTAAGTTAACTAGACACACTTAGCTTGCATAAATTCTTATCTAATGTCCTCGACTTCACATGAATACGGGCAGATTTATCACGTGTCGACACTCATGAGAGAAAGGAGAAAAATGCAGTAGTTCAATCCAATATATTACAGAGCTATCATGGGATCCTTCTAATTACTTAGGCGAGATGTAAGAACAAAGAGAGAAACTTATCATATTTCATTCAAAAACGGAGGAGGTTTTCAGGAAATCAAAGAGAACAATTGGACAACAAGCATTCATAGTGTTTTATGCCCTTTGGGAGTCCATTTCATGCTAACCTAAAGGTTGCCAACATTAAGGTACCCATACCAACGAATATACCAAAGAACAGTCGGATAACAGATGTACGAATATTTCAATGATACTACGATCGACAGTTAACCATGCTTGAGAATAGCCTTCATTCTTTCATGTAATTTGTTCAAGCTAATACACAAATCAGGGGATGCTTAGGTATATATAAAAAGACATCGGTCAACGTCAAGCATAAAGATTAGGATTAATCTTAAATCTAAAGCAACAAACAATAGCCTTTGCATCAAATGACTACAGAGAGGGGACAACTTCCTTAATCATAAATTAAACAAGGCCTTTTTATTTCGAAAAAAAAAAGATTAAGCTATATTGCAGTTCAGAAACTCAAATCGGAAACACATCCTCAGCATTTCATAAGTACGCATCCTAAATCGTATTCAAATCAAAACAAGAACAAGGGGATGTACATCATTTTTTAATGTGAAAACTTAACTGTACTAAAAATAAAAGACAAAATTTGAACAAGCAAATTAAGAAACCTTTTCGAAATTATCAAGAAATCAACCCAAACAAACAACTAGAGCTTGAACAAAAATAAAGGCGAAGTAGTGTACCTTTTCAAGAGCAGCAAACATGGGCGTTTCGTCAAGGGATTTTAGTTTCAAACTTCCCCTTCGACTCGAAAAAAAATGAAAACAGAGTACAGAAAGATAAGATAATATTAAAGTCTAATGCTCCCTATGCCGTTTTCCTCTATTGCTGGATTGTTGTTTGATTTCCGGATGATTTTCCGATTCTTGGATCTTTTTCTATTTTTGCAGAATGATTTTTAGTGATTCTCCTCTGTTTTTCCCGATGCTTGAATAAGAAGCGAAGTCCTCCTTTTATAGTAGATTTGGGCTCCAAGAAACAACAAGTAATCATGACGGAGAAGAAAATCCCTCATCCTCGACCTCTATCTCAACCTCTTCTTCCACATAATTCTAGGGTAGGGTGAGGTTGCCTCACACGGTACGTTCTCTTCCTGAGTGTCTCCTCTGGCGGGTGTTGCCCTTTCTCTGTCCCTGCCCCTACCTCTGCCTCTACTTATACCTATGTCGTGTCATATTATTGCTTGCTCCAAGGCTTGCTCTGCCGCCGGAGCTACTTTGTTGCATCATTTCGTCTCGTGTCAACCATCAACAAATAGAAGAGTGAAAGATGTTAGATACCAATTTAGATCGTCAGATATCAATTGGAATCAAGTTATAGCATAAAAGAAGAAAGAAGAGATAATTTTCCTAAGTCATGTAGCCTCTTGCAGAAAGTACATACGTCTTCATACCATTCTGTATGACTCTAGTAGACCCGTTTTGGTACATAAGATCAACAAATCTAGTACTTTGATATCAACTTTGTCACAATTCAATCGTTGTGAGTGACACCCACACTAAACCACCTAGTGGTGGAACCAACTACCAACCCGAGCCTTAATCCAACAGATCATTTCTAAAATTAATTCTTCATATAAAACTAAGAAAACGATTTAAAACAACTAAGATTGAGTCCTCATAAACTCAATCTAATAATCGAAACATGTATGCATAGTTAAACTTCTAAAAATTGAAATTCGTAGTACTAAAACTCTATGTCACTCCCCGAGCCTACACCCTGGGAGGGATTGGCACTCGAAGACCATTGCTGGCCCCAAGCGAACCCTTGACTTGGCTTACTTAACTCAGCGGAAGACAATATTCATACTTATAATGATCAATAACACTTAATTGAACTGAATAATAAGATAATTGAGAATGTTTAAAGGTTAAACATTCAACTTGGCCAAAAGTGGCAACCCAAGTCTTAACAATAAGAAATGATAATGAAAAGACTCAAAGGACTAACATCTGACTGTCTATAAAGCTTCTAAAACAACTGAGATGGATGATGGGACAACCCCACAACATCCTAATGAACTAACTAGAAAGCAATGAAAATAGATCCTTCGGAATGCAAGGAGGCTCACCGATTGACTCTGAACTGCTCACTGGATCAACGGTGCACTGGAATGCCGATCCTAGTTACCTGTGTCTGCATCATAAGATGATGCAGGCCAACTGACATCAGTACATTGAATGTACGAGAATGCGAGTTGGAATGCTAAAACAACATAGGCTTGAAAGGGAATCTGAAAGAAACACTTACCTTGGCTCTTCTCAACTCATGAATACTTAACTGAACTCATTACAATATAAAACAGTTTAAAACAAGTGCAATATAAAAAAAAAGTTGTTTTAAAACATGATGTCAACTCTATGTATATACAAGGATAACATAACTATGAAATGTATGTAAAAATACAATAACTTATGTGGGACCGACAATCATCACATAAGAGCTATAGTGATGTTACAACGATCTACCTCACGTTGCCAGCTCATCCTATACTCGGCCAGAGGTATAGGACCTGAACTACTGAGTGGATCCACTAGTCTATTGTGAAAAGGGTTCATATGAAAAGTATGACCCTTTTCTACCCATGGTGGCTACATGGTTTTATGGAGACGTGAGTTATCTGAACTCATGCTTGCCCCCAATTCAGTGCTCAATACTACTCCCAAAATATACTAGCTCTTATGTTTTTAAAAACATACTTCTTCTGTAATTTGAGATTAGTGCTCAAAATCTTAGCTTAAAGGCTATCTTGGAAATCTCAGTTTCCCTTCTTGCTTAATTTAGAAAGCTATAATTCTTTTCTGAAAACTAGCCCGAATGCTCTTTGGAAATCTCAGTTTCCGCTCTTATTTAAGTGTAAAAACATTTTTAAATCTCTTTGGGAATACATACTCCCCATATACTTCTTTGAAGAAAAGAACTTCAACTATACTCTTTACTGAACTCAAAACTTAAGTCTTAAAACAAAGTTAAAACATTTGTGAAAGATTTTGGAAAACTTTAAGAACTTATCTTAACTCGATTCCTGACTTCTCTTAACTTTGACCTTAACTGCTCTTGACTTGACTGTTAATTGATCCTTGAATTGAATTATAGATTCAAGGATTAAGATTTGGATTTGGAAAGATTTCATGTTGTTTAGGAATGATTTTAGATAGTTAAACATGAGAAAAGACCAAAATTCAAGATTTGAAGGTGGGTCCGCGTCGCGGAGGCATATTTTAATTCTGGTTTTGAAAACGTCTTTTGAGGCAGAAGACTCTGTGACAGCTCCACGACGCGAAACAGAAATTCCCAAATCTGGGAACTTGCTCCGCGATGTGCCCCTAGTGCCAAATTTCATCATATGAAATTTCTTCTTCGTTTTCCAACCCCAATTCACCCAAGCTCGGTCCTTTTTCTCAAATTACTTTTAGATACAGATACCTAGCAGATGTACCTAAAAACCTAACTCGAAACGACCCTATGATGCGACGTAACAAACTCAGAAACTTCCCAACTCAGTCAAATTCAAGAACAATATATGAATTCAAGAATAGATATCAAGATCATCAATATTCAAATGCTTTTAGGACGAATCCAAACTGAAATAAATATGCTTGGCATGTGGGAGAAATATCCCAACGTTATGAGAGCCTCACATACTTGATAGAAGTAAATCCTTGGCGAAACACCAACTTTCTTGATCGATCTTGATGAATCTGCCCTTTTCTCCTTCTTCTTTTCTCTTCTCCTTTCTCCTTAGCCCTATCGTGAAATCCTAAATTCTAAAACTGACTAAAATCTGATTTGACCCATATTAAACTCCTAAAAACGGATTAAAATAATAGGTCAATGAAAAAAACTAAAATACCCCTTAACGTTCCGGATTGGACATTTCCTTAATCCAACAGCCCAACTTCCAAAGGGCATAACTCACTTATACGAACTCGGAATCACACAAACTTGACGGCGTTAGAAAGATAATTCCAAGAGCTTTCCAACCATATCTGTAATCACACCTAACTCATCCTGAGCTAGAAATTATGGCCGTTTGAAGTTGACCAAAAACTCACTTTAACTTGCTAAAAAGAATTCCAGATTTCCTCATTCTTTCCAGATTTTAAACTTCCTTCTAGTTCTTTCTAGTTACGAGATGTTACACTCTAAGATAATCAATATTGGGGATGCAACCCCGAAATTAAAAACATAGGTCTAATAGTATAAAGTGTCTATTCCCGAAAAAATGATCAAGGACATAGAAAAATCCCTGAAAGAGTAGAGTACCCTTGAATTTGAAGACAAACATTCCTTAACTAAGGTCTCGGATCAGCCATTGAAAGATATCTTGTACTCAACAAGAAAATAACATGTACAATATAGGTACATATACCACAGTGCACCGGTAGGATCACACAGTCAGTCCAAATCATGAATATAAATAGACAAGAACAATATAGTAACACGGGTCAGCACATATAACAACAATCACCATTATATATAGACTACCCGTCACAATATCATGAAACAACAGATACATAGATGCATGTCACACATGATCATAATTACAAATACCCTGTCCTTTCATGGAACCACAAATACACAAATTGTTAGTGTACCGGTGCGGTACCTGACCCAAGCAGAGATAGTGATCATATCAGGTGTAGTACTTGAGTCAATTGTTTGTATTTATATCAGGCATAATATATGAGCCAACCATTAGTATACCTGTATTGACATGGTACTCAAGCTAATTAGAAATCACAAACTATCATGGACAATCACAAACATAATGAACAATAACACTTAAAACTACAAGTCATACAAACAGGTTCATTGCATGAGATTACCAACATGATGTCATTTCATATGCTTCCTTATGTTTTATCCTAACATGCATTGCACTAATGATACTATAAAACAGTAGACATGCATACATACATAAACCGAAAAATATACAACCATCACCTACCTTATATCAACCCCTTGGAAACTCTAAAGAACCCAAGCTTTCTCCTTTTAAAGTGTCTTGATTTGTTTTTGGTCTAAATAAATAAATAAACACAACAATCAATCATAAATGGCCTAACAATACCCAAATTATCACAAAATCCTAATTTTAGGCCAATTCATGATCATTCTATCCAAACTAGGGATTTTTTCACCATTAATTCAAGTCAAAGACCTCACTCAAGGGTAATATCCTAGATTTTAATGCCTAAGAATCAATTTACAAAATTAAAATTGAAGAGTAACAAACTTATCTTTACCTACGAATTTCGTGCAAACAACCCTATGTCGCCTCTCCCAATCCCAAGAACAATAATACAGAAAATAGAAGGTTTTGAGACTTTTTCTGCATAAAATCTTGACTTACCCCGTGATAGCAACCCTGACTCGATATAACGGCCTGAACCCCGCTATGGCACCTACACATGCCTGCTATAACGGATTCCTCTTGCTATAGCAGACTATGCGAACTTTAGAGACTCGGAATTCCTTGAAAATACCATTTTTCCCAACGTACTTCCTTTCCTTGACGTCCCAATCTATCCCCTTCACGCCGGATTTGATTTCGGGAGTTTTACTCACCTGAATTCAATTGTGTGAAGCCCTGCGAATTCCTTAATGTCTTGGCTACTAAAAGATATAAACAGAGTCTAGAAATTTCACCAAAAATTATAAAATCACTATATATTCAAAAAAATTTATGGTAATTTATTTCACCGTTGACCTACTCATAACGACCCGGTCAAGTCATTACTGGATGACATTGAAAATTTTGTTGAAGCTTACGGACAATGGGACCGGGTAAGGTTTATACCAATTCCTAAGCTTAGAACCTATTCATTTGGTATTGTAGCTAGCATTATTCACTCCTTTGGGCGTTAAGATAAGATAGGATGACATATTACACCATCATACCCCTTATAAGCATTCAATAGCATGTGTTTCTTTCAACCTCATACATGATATGATTTTTCTTGCAAAAAAATCAAATCAAGTTATCAAAGAGTCGATTATATGTTAAAATGTCATACTATTTATCCCTAAATTCATAATCTACTATAGCAATTTAATTTGTTTTTATGATTTAAGGAGACACAAATTAAAACGGTCAAAAGGTAATATTCTTGATGCTAAATCTCAAGGTTAGTATGATTAAAAAAAACTAATATTATAGACGGAATAATCTGTTGGGTTATGAAGGTGAATTGGGGAGTCATGCGGAAGCTTATAATTTGCAAATCATATGATAATAAATTAGATGACAAAAAACTTAACCAAAAACATAATATTATTATTTGAAAAACTAATATAAAAGAAAATACTAAAACTGTTGAGAGAATAAATCTCCCATAAACAAAAGTCTCTAAATGACTACATTGGGGATTCTATTGTGTTCTACTATGAGAATAGGGATCTTCAATTTATACATCTCCAAACTTTTCCTCTAAGGAAAAGAATAAACCAAATATAGAAGAAAAATATATTTTCCTTTCATGAAAAGAAAAAACATTTATAGTAATGTTTTGTTTTTTCTTTTAGGAAAAAATAAACTTCAAATAAGCAAAGAAAATAAGGGCAAAACCCTAACATAATCAAATAAAGCAAGGTAGTGAAAGTAGTAGCTATTTGTGATGAAAATATTATATATCAGATACAATTGTGGGGAAGAAATATTTTATAACATGACCCTAAGTAACATATTTGCACTCTCCTCATTTGTACATCATACTAGCAAATAGAATACATTACATAGATTTAATTCCCAACAAAAGCAAACAGAATACATGAAAGAATGCAAAATAAATATATAAAAGAGAGGTGCTGAATACATGTATATATAGAAAAAATAAAACAACAAACTACCCAACTATCCTATATATTAGCTACCTCAACACAGCATATTAGTATTTGCACGTAAGTAAAAGTCACACACTACCCAACTATCTCCTAATTTGTAGATACCTTAATTAACCAACTACTATTTACATGGAAGTAAAAATGGAAAAGGGAAACAATAATTTACAGATGGAAAGAAACAAAACTAAAACTAAAATAATGGCTCGTGTGTACTTTGTGTTGTCCGAAAAACATGATATGTTAACCTTTTTCATTCTTCTTTGGCACAAAATCATCTTCGAGCTTTTTCATTGACAAGTCTCCAATAAATTCAACACCCCCCTCAAGTTGGACAGGGAGGAACGAACACCCAACTTGTTCAACAGGAAACAATGAGATGTACCAAGTAGGGGATTAGTAAACAAATTTGCTATTTGAGATGAAGATGGAAGAAAAGAAAGAGAAATCAAGCCATTGAGGTATTGTTGACGGACGAAGAGACAATCTAAGTTAACATGTTTCGTCCGCTCATGAAAAACAGGATTTTTAGCAATATGAATTGCAGCTTGGCTGTCTGAATAGAGAGAAATTGGTAATGAAGGAGGCAGAGACAGGTCGGAAAGAAGACGAACTAACCACGTCAACTCATCAACGACCCTCCTCATCGATTTGTACTCAGCTTCAGCGGATGAAAGGGAAAGGGAAGGTTGTTTCTTTGATTCCCATGAAATAGGACTACCGCTAATACTAATAAAAAAACCACTAACTGACCGTCTAGAATCTAAACAAGTAGCCCAATCAGAATCACAAAAGGCTAGGAGAGTGAAAAAAAGAGAGGAATTGAGAAAAATCCCCAAACCAGGATTCGAAAGAAGATATCGAAGAACATGGTGTGCAACCGAAAAATGTGCTTGATGTGGAGACTGCATATATTGGCTAAGGTGTTGGACCGAAAAAGAGATATCAGACCTTGTATGAGTTAAAAAATTTAATTACCCAATTAGCCGTCTATAAACAGTGGGATCTGGAAGAGGAGAACTCATGTTTGCTTGCAATTTTAGAGTGGGATCCAAAAAAGAAAAGGTAGGTTTGAATCCAAGGCAATTATATTCAGATAATAGTTCCAAAATGAATTTTCTTTGGTTGAGGATCAAACCGTGAGGTTCTCGGATGACTTCAATGCCCAAAAAATAGTGTAAATCACTTAAATCCTTGATCTTGAATTCTAAATCGAGGAAAGATTTCAATGCTTTTAATTCTGCTATATCATTACCTGTGAGCAAAATATCATCCACATATACAGCTAATATAGAAACAGAGCTACTGGTGCATTTGTAAAAAAGTGAATAATCATTCAATGAGTGTTGAAAACCTTTGAAACTCAATGTCGCAGTCAACCTTGTGTACCATTGTCGCGAGGCTTGTTTAAGGCCATATAAAGATTTCTTTAGGCGACAAACTTGAGTAGGATCATAAACCTTCAAACCTACCGGAAACTTCATATAAACTTCTTCGTCCAACTCACCATGTAAAAACGTATTATTTACATCTAATTGGTAAAGACCCCACCCTTTCTTAATAGCAATTTCCAAAACACACCTTATAGTAGTAATCTTCACGACTGGACTAAAAGTTTCAGTAAAATCAACCCCTTCCTTTTGAATATCACCCCTAACAACTAACCGAGCTTTAAGTCTCTCCACAAAACTGTTAGAGTTGAGTTTGACCTTGTAAACCCATTTATTAGGTAAAGCCTTCTTTCCCGGGGGTAATGAGACAACTTCCCAGGTGTCATTAGTGATAAGAGCTTCTAATTCTCTTGTCATAGCCTCTTGTCAATCTGGATATAAACTGGCATGGGAAAAACTTGTCGGTTCTTTAATTTGTGAAAGAGAATTGATATATTGTTGATTAGATGTGGATAAAGCATTAAAAGAAAATGGTGTGACAGAAATAGGAGAAGAAAAACAAGTATCAGATACATTAGAAAAATGTACACTATTGCAAATGTAATCTTCTAAATATGTCGGAGTCTTGATAGACCTAGTAGATTTTGTCAAGGTAACAAGATTGATAGGAGGGATGGAAACCGTAGATTGTGAAGGAAGAGTGGGTGTAAAAGGTACTTGAGAAAGTTTATCCGGAGGAAATGAAGTACTATCTGGAGGAGAGGATATAAAATGATAATCAGGATCAGGTATAACTAGTGAATCTGTAAGAGGAAAAGCAGAAACAGTAGGCTGAATAGAAGAAAAAGGGTATATATCTTCATAAAAAACAACATTCCTGGAAACAAAATATTTTTGAGAATGTAAGCTAAGTAACTTATACCCTTTTTTTCCAAAAGGGTACCCAAGAAACACACAGGGCTCAGCTCTAGGATCCAATTTAAATCTACCAGGAGAAAGAGTGGAAGCAAAACCAAGACAACCAAAACATTTAAGGTTAGAGTAATTTGGAGGATGACCAAAGAGTTTCTCATATGGTGTTTGAAAAGATAACAATTTTGTCGGGCATCTATTGATTAAGTAAGTGGCTGTCATTAGACAATCCCCCCAAAATTTCGATGGAAGATGAGACTGAAAAAGCAAAGCTCTACAAACTTCCAAAAGATGTCTATGTTTTCTCTCAACTACACCATTTTGTTGAGGTGTGCCAACACAAGAAGTTTGATGAATGATGCCTTGTGTCGACAAAAAATTAGAAGTTTCAAAACTTGAACCCAATTCCCAAGCATTATCAGACCTAATGACCTTAACCTTTTTATTGACCTGTCGTTCTATCATTGCAAGGAAAGATTTGAGCATAGAAAAGGCATTACTTTTAGTAGTTAATAAAAACGTCCAAGTTCCTCTACTAAAATCATCCACTATGGTTAAAAAATACCTATAACCATCGTAAGTAGGGGTTTTATAAGGCCCCCAAAGTATCAATATGGATTAAATCAAAAATTTGTTGAGACGAAATATGACTAATAGGAAAAGGAAATTTGAATTGCTTTGCTAATGGACAAATAGAACAAGGAACAGAAAATTTCGAACAAACTGAAATAATTCCATTGATATTCTGCATATTTGATAAAGGCATATGCCCCAACCTTACATGCCATAACTTGCTTTGAATAACAGAAAGAGAAATACACGACAAACTAGATTTATCATCCTTTAGGGAATCTAAACTAGAGCTAGACTTAAAACAGGAATTGACAGAATAAGAAGCAACTGGAAGCCTATTCTTCAAGATGGAGAGACCATTCTAGCTTTCACCAAGGAGCATTGGGCTCTTCATTGAAGGGACCTGCATGAAACAATGAGAAGGTGTGAAGAATAATATATTAGAAAGTTGTCTGCACAACTTGTGTACAGACAATAAATTGAAATGGAAACTAGGTACATACAACACATTATGAATGATTAAATTTGAGAATAGTTTGACAGATCCTGAATGAGAAACCTTAACCTTTTGTGAATTGGGAAGCCTTACAGAAGTAATTCTAGGCAATGGTTTAAGATTGATAAAAAAATATGTATTGTAACTCATATGTTCAGTTGCACCTGAGTCTATTATCCACGTCTTTTTAGTGAACGTTTTACCATCAATATTTGAATTTAGAGAGAAATGATTAGGGGTTAAAGTAATACCAACACAATTCACAAAGGCTATGACATCAGAATTATTGGCTTGATCCTTATTTTTCACCTGCTAAAGCATCTGCATGACCTGTGCCAACTGCACCTGTGTGAGAAGTTTCTCATGCTCCTCTGATTATGCGCTAGTCATAAAAGAATTTCCAGAAAATTCATTAGAAGTCACAGCATTACTCTTAACAGAATTTTGAAAGTTCTTGACCTAGTAAATTTAAAATCAGCCGGAAATCCATGTATCTTATAACATTTTTCAATGCTATGTCCTATTTTCTTGCAATATCTGCAAACAAGATTAGACTTCTTGCTATCATAGTTCCCCTTTTGTCCCCTAAATCCAGTAGAAAATGATCTTTGTCCGTTGTCAACGATGAATGAAGAAGATTCACCAGGAAATTTTGGTGTATTCTGGACCTCCCTTTGCTTCTCTTCTTGCATCAACAATGCATAAGCATTAGGGATAGAAGGGAGTGATGAAATCATGAGTATATTACCTCTAGGTGCACAATAAGAATCATTAAGTCCCATTAAAAATCGAACTAATCGTTCATCTTGCTTGGACTTAATGTTCTTTTCCTTTGCTCCGTAAGAACAAGCGCAATTGCATGGAATGAAGAAATCCAAAGCATCCAGTTCATCCCAAAGACTCTTCATCTTAGTGTAATAAGTCGCAATATCAGATGATCCCTGAACAAGGTCACTTAGTTCCTTTTGAAGCTGAAAAAGCTTAGCACCTGAACTTTGTCCAAACCTGGCTTCTAATTCTGCCCACAAATCTTTAGCAGTAGAAGAGTATATAACAGTTTCAGAAATTTCTCTAGAAAGAGAGTTCAAAAGCCAGGAAATTACCATGTTGTTTGCTCTCGACCAAGCATTGTGCAGGTCTATACCAACAGCAGGTTCATGAGTTGATCCATCAATAAAACTTGACTTATTTTTCGCAGTCAAAGCTATGAGCATGCCTCTCTTCCATCCCCCAAAACTCTTGCCATCAAAAGCTATATTAACTAACAACATACCAGGAGAATCAGAAGGAGAAATAAAAAAAGGATGAGAAGAGAGGCTGCATTAGTTCCAGCAAGAATGGGAACTTGAGTCTCAGAAGAGGTGTTTACATGATCTCCCATTGTAGTATTGATCAGGAATAAAAATGAAAATAGAAGCAGTGATTTAAAACTTGGCTCTTGATACCATGAAAGAATGCAAAATAAATATATAAAAGAGAGGTGTTGAATATTTCCTGTATTTATTCCTCTGTTCAGTACATGTATATATAGAAAAAATAAAATAACAAACTACCCAACTATCCTATATATTAGCTACCTCAACAGAACATATTAGTATTTGCACATAAATAAAACTCACACACTACCCAACTATCTCCTAATTTGTAGATACCTTAATTAACCAACTACTATTTACATGGAAGTAAAAATGGAAAAGGAAAACAGTAATTTACAGATGGAAAGAAACAAAACTAAAACTAAAATAATGGCTCGTGTGTACTTTGTGTTGTCTGAAAAACATGATATGTTAACCTTTTTCATTCTTCTTTGGCACAAAATCATCCTCGAGCTTTTTCATTGACGAGTCTCCAATAAATTCAACAATACATGCAATACATAGATCTTGCCTTCACTTTTATTTTTGTAGAAGAAGGGAGTGAACCTAGAAATGTTTATGAAGTTGTCATGTTATAATAGGATGAATTAACAACATAGAAATGACGTCTTTTAAGTTATTATTGGAAAAACTATAAGCATCTTCATCTTTATATACGAATTCTGCTGTCCTTATAAGATTGAGCATAACCATGAGCAAAACCCTTGGTATAACAACAATGTGCTTGAGGTAGTCTTCATTCAAATCTTTCCAATAATTTGCTATTATTTTTCTTATCTCCATATGTGCCTTTTCCTTTGTGACACCATATTCATTCATGTAACATTCGATACCAGAAGCTGCATCTCCTCTTTCCTGTTCTATCTTCATCCCACAATATAAATAAACAAACAAAGTTCATTACTTCATATTAAATGGTATGAGTTATACTTGCAAAATAATATTTTTTTTCTACTTATTAGCTAGTATATTGAGAGGAAACCCTTATATTTCTACACATTTACAAGAATCTCACTAAGAAAATTTAATTTAATCTCTATACCTCATGTGATACAAGATCATTGAGTAATCTTGCAATGATACCGGAAGCAACTAGTATTGGAGGTTCAGTTGCTATCCAATCAAATGCATCTTTAGTTGCTACATCTCCCATGCCTAACAAAAAAGTAGTTGCAAGCAAATGGTAAGTGCTGGATAGAGCTCCATTCTTCACATACTGCTCCATCTTTGGCACAATTTTCCCATGATACCATTTTGTCTCTTGGAAGTAAGCTTTCAATAGTTTTTTCATCTGAAACATCATAACAAAAATGAAGTTTTTTCCCAAAAACACATCGGGAAAAAGGATGCAATTTGAATAGCACTTTTTCACATTGAATGAATTGTGACTACTTCGATAAGGCACAGTAACACTACTTTTTCTTGACTATAAATTTAGAGGACAAGTCTCATTTTAAACAATCAATTTTCTCCACATTTTCTTAAGTCTTTGTGTGATTTGTTCCGTCTTTAAGTTGTGTGAAATTGTTGGCGTTTGATGTACCACTACTCCAATGAAAAGTATATCTATTTTATCTTGAGAGGAAGTAACCCAACAGTAATCACTACGTGAGTAATTGTTCACAATTTTATTACCTCATTTATGGAATAGTTGACAAAAATTAATGATTTATTTTCATTTGTCAACTCTTTCTCCATTTCATTGTAAACATCTAGAAGAGCATGGTAAGTAATCTTCATATATGGTGGTAATTGTTCTGAAGCATCAATATTCCACCTACATAAATGAAATACATCAATAATTATTTCTCAGTCTCACTTCTTCATTTAAGCTTGTATCATCGTCGAAGAAAATAAAATAAAATTGATAAATAGTTATCAATATCATCAAAAAAATTACCTTTCAATTGCATTTGTGAGGAGAGTAAGCTCATCTAGTGTCCCACAGGTATCATAAGTATCATCCATAATTGAACAAAAGGATAAAACTCTTGTTAATATTTTTCTGGAAACACTATATTGAGGCTCAAAATATATGCCTAAACACCAAAAATATAACTCAACCACTCTGTCTCTTGCATAAGGTACAACCTTCACGAGTTCCAATTCCTTCCACCACCTAAAATGTCAAATTCGACCAACAAATTGTGTGTTGATTTAGTAGACATTTGGATAATATTTGGTGGAAATTGATGTAATGAAGTATATATTTGGAAGTAAAAAATGTGTTTCCAAATAAATTTCACTTGAAAACTAAAGTTCAATATTTTAAGTTAATGTGTCACTATTAAAAAAATTACAATTTTTTCATTGAAAAATTTTCAATAGATATTTTGATTGAATCAATAAGAAAAGAAAAAATAGTAGTGTTCTCACACGGAAAAATTAAGAATGCATTTTTTCAGTGAGCTGATTAAGTGGGAAAAAAAAATCATATTTCATAGATAAATTTTTCGTGAATTTTTAGTGAGAAAAACCTCTATTTTCAGTAGAGTGAATAATAGGTGAATGAGTAGGTTGTCAATTACCTTGTGATATCACATAACTCCTTTTTATGCAACATTTGCAAGATGTTGAAGTCCAATTTGGCAAAGTTTAGTAACACTTGATTGCATGATTTATCTTCTTTGTAAATTGATATGTATTTCCATGCTTCTAACCTCACTATACCATCTCTGATTGAAAACTTCAATGCACTACTTACTTGTTGTGCAAGAGAATTATTCAAATTAGGCAAAATTAATTTCAATTGGGTGGTTGTGAAATTCACTGCTTCATCCAGAATTTGTTCATCACGTACTCTAAATTGTGATGCCTCACACAAGCTCAACATTCCTTGCACATCCCTAACCAATGCTTCCTTGTAGTTTCCTTGCTCATCAGTAAACTTCCTAAAAGCATCTGATTCAACATTGTAAATAGGTTAAGCTAATCGAAAAAGTTATTTGGACTGAGATGGATTATGGGTTAAATAATGAATCATATCCCAATTTTCTCAACTCTTGCCATTTTTTTTTAGTGTTTGTTTTCTTTTAATTTATTTATAGAGATAACTCAACGATTCCTGGATTTCATGTTCATTGAGTCAACTCTATAAAAAAAAATTATAACTATATATTATATATAACATATAAAAAAGTATTTTAACATATTTTTCACGAGCTAATTATATGATGAAGAATACTTACCACACGAGACATAGTAACCTTGCACCCTAAGTAATCGAAAACTTAGAGCAACAACATAAAGGTTATCGACATTATCAACTTCACCAATCCATTCTTCATAACCTTCATAGAGATAACTCAATGATTCCTGGATCTCATGTTCAAAATGATAAACTACTCCAAGTCGTTGGATTGTGTTGATCATTTCAAGCTTTTGTATAGATTTTGAAGGAGACATCACTAGCATCTTTCTCACTTCTTCTTTTAGGTTTGCATGTTGCTTCTCTTCCTGCTCATTGGCTCCCTACATGATCGAGTACATCTCGAAATATGTTACTTTCTTCGTTTCAAAACAAGTGTTAATAATTATAAGTAATGATTTACGAGTTATCAAATTGTCATACTATAAGAGCACAAGACTACATACGATCTTGAGTAGCTGTAAACTATATAGGATCGTCACTTAATTATTTAAAAATTTCATTTTTTTAAAACATAACAATTAATAAATATGCATTCAACATTAATGTGTGATTCTCTTGGGTTTATATCTCAGGAACTATTTAATTTTTATAATGTATCGACGTACCATGTCTAATGTTCTTGAATTTTGAATGTTGTTATTAAAATATTTTCAAATTAGATTTTAAAGATTATTTAAATATGCAGTTTATATTTATTTGAACATAATAATTAATATAATTTCTTTTTTAGAAGTCATATATCAATAACAAATATAAATAATGATTCCCAAGTTATCAAATGACGTAACATAGGGATGTGTGGAAGACCACAACATAATCATGTGACTCTCTTGGGTTGTTGTTTGACACTTACAAACTATATATATATATATCATTTTTGTGATTTCTATAATGTGTTGATATCTACTATATTTGATGTGTTTTGAGGTTTGAATGTCGTTATTAAAATATTTTCAAACTATATTTAGAAAAGTTAATTAAACATGCAAACTTTTAGATCTAAAACTTTTAATATTTTTAATTCTTTCCTTTATTTATTTTTCTTATCATTTATATATAATTAAAGTGTACAATTTTTTATAAGGTAAAATTTTAATGATATTGAAGTTTTAAATATTGCTCCCTCCGTTTAAAAAAAGAGTGGTCTAGTTTGACTTGGTACGGAGTTTAAAAAAATAAAGAAGACTTTTGAATCTTGTGGTCCGAAATTAAAGTTATGTCAAATGTACAAAATGACCCTTTAATCTTGTGTCCTTAAACATGTCACATGGAAAGTTGAAATTAAAATGTTACCAAAATAAGAAAGAGGTCATTCTTTATTAAAAAGATTAAAAAAGGAAAGTAAGTCATTCTTTTTTAAACAGATGGAGTAGTATTTTTAATATAGGCCAACTAAGAAAATATTTATGCAAAATTTTCAAATAGCATATTTACTTTCTCATCCTGTCCTGCTTCTTAAGATAAATAGAAAATGTTTAAAATGAAAAAAAATCATTTAATATCACCTGAAAAATATATAATAAATTAAATCACGTAACTAAAATCATAACAATAATAATTTAACTTTTATATTGGAAATTTCAATAATTGCTTATTACATGTAATACTTGAGTAACAGTCATATTTTTGAAGAAAAAATAGAATTATTTTAAATATTGATAAATTTTATTATTAATATCTATATCTACCTATTTATCTATATAAAATAGCAGAAGCAAAATAATATGATGATGCACATCATAAAATTCTAAAATAAAGATTTAAAAATTTAGGGATTATCAATCCAGTTAAAATGCATAATTGAGTAAATACAATACTTGAATATATTATGATAAATTCAAACAATATTTCGAGCGATATTATTTTGGCCATATGGGAATATAATTAAGTAATTTTATACTATGGCCATATGAGTTCGACCATTCTTTTTCGAGCAATTCCATACAATAATATTTATGGCAATCATGGTAATTTGTCCATTCCCATGGATTGAAAAACTAGATATAAAGCGTTCGTGCTTGTTATTTCATCTGTCTGAATTTTATGCGTATAAAATTAGAAGAGTCAATTTAATTTTTGTCTGATTTTGAAATATTTTAAATTGTTAAATATTGTAATTTATAATACATTTAATGTAATTTTTAAATAATATATGTAGCTCAGTCTCTCTCAATTTATGTGACACCTGTAAATATTTGAGTCAACCAAAGTTTTAATATATATTAAAAAATAGTTTAAGTTGTTAATTATTACTTCCTCCGTCTCATTTTATGTGAGGTACTTTGACTCGGCATGGAATTTAAGAAGTAGGAAAAACTTTTAAAACTTGTGGTCCAAAATGAATGAAAGAAATTTGTGTGGCTGTAAATCATTTCATTAAGGGTAAAATAGACATTTTATAGTTAAAATATTACTTAATATAGAAATGTGTCATTCTTTTTGGGACTGATTAAAAAGGAAAGTAAGTCACATAAATTGGGACAGAGTGAGTATGATTTATAGAGCATTTTATGTAATTTCAAATAATATATAGTATCTATTTGTCCCGATTTATATTGCATTAGTGAAATTTCGAGAGTCGGCCAAATTTTCAATCAAAATTTTAAGTTATTACTCCCTTCATTTCAAATTAATTGAATTGTTGGGGTGTTTCACACTCTTTAAGAAAAAAAGATTAAGACATAAATAACTTTCCATTTTTACCCTTATTAATTATTGTCAAATTTATGATTAAAATAACTAAATATTAATTAATCGCTAATTCTAATACTAACTAATGAAGGGTAAAATTGGAAGAACACTCTAAAAGTGGTCTTGAAAACTGAACAATTAAGTTAATTTGAAAAATGTCTCAACAATTCAATTAATTTGAAATGGAGGGAGTAATTATTTAGATTTATTGTACTCCCTCTATTCCATATTAATTGAATTTCTAGGGCTTTTCTCATTGTTCAAAATACTCCCTCGTTCCATTTTATATGTCACTATTTTAGATTTCACGTTCCTTAAGAAACTATGTAAGCTTACCTTTGTACCCTTATTTAGTATTCTCTTAAAGTCAAGTTTCAATAAATGAACAGAAATTAATTTATTTTGGTTAATTAAATCGACCAATGAACATGAATTAATCATTTCGTTTTTCTATGTTGGTCAAGTTCATACATTCAAGGTCAATAATTCTCAAGGGTAAAATAGGAAGAATAGTGTCATTTATGCATTGATTTTGTGAAATGAAAAATATCAAGGACCATTTATTTTTAGCAATGATGACATATAAATGGGAATGGAGGGAGTAATTGAATTTTTCAAAGTTCAAGATGGATGTTTGATTTTTTTTTTTTCATTTTTGCCCTTTACTTTAATGAAGTTTTATGTATTTTCTAGGGATATGCATCGGTCGGTTTGGTTCGATTTTATGTATTATCGGTTCGATTTATCGATTTTTGATTTTTAAATATGCTAAATCAATAAGATATTTTTTATTACTTTTCGATATGTCAGTTTTTGGTTCTTAAGGGTTCAGTTTTCAGTTCAACCAGTAAGAAAATCCCTCATAAAATAAATATATGATTTATTTAATAACTTAGCGCAATGAAATAATAATGTAACTTTGTGCTCATAAAATAGAAATAGTACTCCCTCTGTCCCTAATTACTTGTCCATTTTTTCTTTTATAGTTGTCTCTAATTACTTGTCCATTTTGACAAATCAAGAAAGGACATTTTTTTTACCTATTATACCCTCAATTAAACGACTAATTACTTTGAAAAATATAGAACTTTTCATCCACTTCATAATTAATAAGGGTAAAATGGTAAACTCACTATGTCATTAATTGTTTTCTTAATAGGTGTGTCAATTCAAAAATGGACAAGTAATTAGGGACAGAGGGAGTAGTAAATAACATTAAAAGAACTATACATGTGCAACACAAATAAAAGAACTATGACAACAATGTGAATTGAAGGGTAGAGAACAAAGGTAGTAGCCACTAAGGTATTGATATTAATATTTAATATTTATGTAGGGGTAAAGTAGTAAATCATTACTGTCGTAATGGGTTATCAATTTAAGCAATAACCCAATAAAAACCAAAATCGAATCTATAATTTGATAATATATTTTTACAGAACTATTAAAAATCTGTTAACCCAACAACCCAATCACTATAACCAATAGCTTTTTTATCGGTTCGGTTTTGCACACCCTTAATATTTTCTAGGAGATAAATTAACTACTTACAAAGTTATATTTATAATTTCATGAAGGATATCAGTGAAAATTATGATTTAAATTATGTTCTTAAATGTTTTTCTTAATAAGTGTGCATTATCTCACAAATTTAGTTAATATAAAATAGAGGGAGTACTACTTATTATAAGGCGAAATAGTATGATGAACCCTTGTACTTGTATGAGTTTGTATTTTGGACCCTTTAACTTAACCATTTGTCAACTGAATCCCTGAATCCATTGAAATTTAGTTTTTTTAAACCCGTCTTTTGATTGTCATCCTATGTGGCATTTTTGTCCGAAGTGTGTATGATACGGCTTTAAAAAAGGCAACAAATATTAATTTTTGATATAATTAAGAGTCATCTTCTTCCCCATTTATTCATTCACCTTATTGAACAAAAGAAGCTTTTTAGGGCTTTTCTACTCTTCAAATTTTTCTTTCCAAATCTTTTACCCATTATTTTTTTGTTGCTACCTTTCACGCTCATCATTTTTTGTGCAAAGTCCTTTTATTACGTTACAAAAGAGCTTCCACAAACACTAAGGATGTGTTTGGTATGAAGGAAAAATGTCTTCCAATTTTCTCATGTTTGGTTGGATTAAATGTTTTCCAAATCAACTCATTTTCTTCAAATTTAAGGAAAATGACTTCCCTTCAAAAGTTAAGGAAAACATTTTCCAAAACTCTCTTTCAACTTCAAATTATTTCCCTACCCTCAAACCAGGGGGGGGGGCG